>LPNX010397827.1:708585-777585 GCA_001517045.1 Pseudotsuga menziesii
TGGTTGGAAGATGAAACTCAACCAGCATATGTAATGTATAAATAAATGATTTTGCAATAGAATAAATGAATCGGGAGTTATTTTACCTAACACACATAAATGCACAAAACTTGAGTATGCTTGAATTCAATAAACTGTATAAAGCAAGAAAAGCGAAGTAAAATAGATTAAAAAGACCAAATATCAACCAACAAGGGAAGACTTGGAACGCTAGCTTGGGCGGGCACAATGACAAAAAATCAATGAGATCACAGAAAGGTAAGTGACAAACCTATCACTATCCAAAGATAGAATGGGAAAAAGAGTGTCCAGAACCCTGATCACTGATTCAGACAACCAACACTTAAACCTATAACCCAAAACAGGCAAAACCACTTCAAATTGCAAATAGAAGACAATCCAGACAAAAGGAACTCAAGGCATTTACAAGAAAGCACAATGTAATGTCCCCGGTTTTGACCCCATTTGCATGATGTATATATTGTAATTGATCATGGTGAGGAGCTCAAGGAAAAAGCCCCACCATCGATTTGGTTGTGTGTGTATTTCGGCAATGGGGATAGTTGCTGATGGTTTATTGTGCCATTTAGCACATTATAATTCGACATCATGTAAATACGCACATCAATTAAAACTAAAACCACAACCAGCTACAACAGTGCAACGTTGAATGAAAATGACGTGATTCCAAAGGATGAGGGGTGGGGGATTGTCAAACCTTAGTCTATGGGGGGGAAACCCATGTTTTGCCACCTTTGTTTGATTGGGCACTTTTCCTTGTCTCATCCAACCTTGTCAACTTCTTTAATGCTTCAGCTGGTGGTTGAGGATTTATGGCTGAGTGGTTGAGGGCAGTTATTGCCTTTGGGAGTGGGGTGGCAGGACTGTCAGTCCCATACCCACACCCACACTCCACCCACGACTCCATTCTCATCTATCTGTTCATCCTCCTCACGAGGAGTAGAGGTCTGTTCATCTCCTCATGTAGAGGTCCGTTCATTCTCCCGATGGCCTGTTGATTCGCGCGCAGAGGTTAGGCTGTTTCCCCTCACGCGCAGGCTGGAATCCTCACGCAAAAATCGGGTATGTTTTTCCCGTGTATTTTGCTGTTGGGTGCAAGCTTTTCCCTCACGCACAGACCGTTGAGGTCGAATTCCCATGTGAGAGCCGTGCTCACTGTCTTTGTTTTGGGGTTGTTGTCTTCCCCACGTTTTCGGATGGCTGTGGTGTCCAATTACGTTTGGGCCGCTATGCATTCGAATTGAGTTGTTTTCTATAGTGGTCCGCGTCTGAGTTTCCCTGCTGTCTGGGACTGTGTATAGCTGCCATCGCTGGCATTGTGGGTTGTGGCTATTGATTGCCACAGTCATTGGATGAGTCTCCCGTGGTTATGCTGGGAGTGCTGTTTCCTGTTCACTATGGGCTGTGAATTGTTGGTATTATTCGCTGGTTGATTGGGTTGAGGTTGTTTCCCTGGTTTGGGGTGTTTTTGCTGAGTTGTTTTGGCCATGTTAGGGCCAAGAACAACTCCGTGCTGTCCGTTGGACTTGAGCTGTGTTCATCCACGGTTTTGGGCTGTCCCCAGTTGTTTTACTTCTGCTTAGAGCAGTGAAGGGATTGTTTGGCTGCTGGCATGCAGTGGTTGAACCTTGGATTGTGCTGGCTTGGCTGATCTGTTGATGGCCTGATAAACCCAGCAGTGTTGGTTTGGCTGTTTTGTGTCCCCTTGGCCATGTGCAAGCCTGCAACTTACCCTTATTCCGGAGGAATCATGACCAGCTCGGGGGTGGCAGCATTGTTGAGAGATCAATGAGCAAGTTGGCCTATGGTTGGGTGGAACGTTGCAGTGACGTAGCTGGTTGCGGGATTCTTCACCAAAAGATAAGCCTGCTGTCTATATTTCATCGCTGCAATTATATATTGATGTCAATTGATTAATTATGATGAACATGTTTATGCTGGAAATGTATGTGTGTTGCTTCCGCTGTATGATTGAGGATTCAGGAATTTGTGTATGCTTAGGCATCTTAATATGCATCCTGTAAGTTTTAATTCCAGCGTTGACTTATCCCTGTTTATGTTCATGGGGCGATTTTCCCGGTCGTGTTTGATGTTCGTCGCGTCCTCTTCGCTGGTCTGAGGGATGGGGATGTGACACACAAGGTGTGGCCAGCAGGGTCATCAAACTGATAGTCTAATGCTTATAAGGAAGACCAACCAACAAACAAATTTTATAAAGGGATAGGGACAAGCAAACCCTAACCCAAAAATTCAAATGCTAAGGCTTGTACGCGACTATGTATAAGGGCAACCTGCGTACTGTACGTGACTATCCTAGAGAGAAACCAGCTTATGCAGGCCTCTATACGCGACTAAATGCAAGAGTAACCCGCGTACAGGTACAAAATTTTCTAATAAAAAGAAAATTTCTCAAGGTCTTCAAACACTATCCTAAGCACAAACCAAGACAGGATACCACACACAAACTCAAGGAAAATACTAGGCAATGGTAAACATAAATAACCCACAACAGTCTAGGCTCCCCAGTAGAGTCGCCAGTTCCGTTGTTCAGGAATAAACACCCTTATAACCGAGGGTCTAGGGTTACCAACGTACTCTTAAAACTTGTAGATAATCATCTTTAAAGTACATAAGGGAAATAGGAATATATAATGGACTCACCCAATTAACGACGGTTGATCCATGCTTTGTCTTCTCCCGCTCTACTCCTCTCCAAAGCTTTCGGGGATGCACCTCCTTCACCTGCGAAAAGCAAATCCTCCATGTACAATCTTATACATGTATATATGACAAGTTAGATAAACAATACATAGAGTGCGTAATCATAAATATTCATCAAACCATGATACATGAAAGAGAGTCAACACAAAGTTGGAAGAATGATTCTCTTTATTAACAATAGTGAATGAGATAAGTGTACAACCCAACACCTGAAACAAGGACTCCTCTGCAACCAAAGGATTCTGAGTTCTGCTGCTCCAAATACTTTTGAATATATACCACCAACATAACTTTGCTCTCCAAGTATGATTGATTAATGCCCTCCCCAAGGCCTCTATTTATACTTAGGAAAATAGAGCAGTTTCGAAGGTTGAGGAGGTTGAGACAGTTAATATAGTTAATGTTTAAGGCTTAAAAAATCTCCATTAATCATGTTTTATTATTTTTAATGTCGAATGGAGGTGTACACGAGTATTGATATTGGCGACCCACGTATGACACGCGAGTTTCTATAAGGGAAACCTACGTACAGATCTATATGCGGGTTGCAACGACAATACTCGTGTACAATATGTGGTATGTTGTGGAGATAGTCATGTATGTGTGCGAGTTGCTGTGGAAAGAGTCACGTACAACAATCAACATGTAAAAAGGTAAAAATGGCAAGCTAGGTGGATAGTGAATGCATCTCATGTCATGCCCATCTATAGTGTTTTAGGAAACCTTCAATCCATAAGTGTCCTTTTGTGTGCCAACAAATGCAGTGTCGGCACTCGGATGGAGAAGTGCCATTTGGGTTGATAACAAATGCCCCCTAATGTGTGAGGTCAGAGGGAAGCGATGGCCAAAATAAATTATAATCTTTATCTTTGGAGAACTCAGAAATCCAATGGAGCAGAGGTAGTACCTGAAATAAATACATAATAATGTCATATACAAAGTCATATCTAAGGATGCTATGTTCAATATACTGGAACACTAGCTCCTTTAAAAATGTTTGATTATATCATATAGTATGTGTACAAGACCACGCATATTACAAAGGTAGATCAAAGCCACAATATACAATAATGATGAGTCTTCAAAGATCTGGAAGCTGTGTACATAAGTAGAACAGAATCTTGCGCAACTTAGTCCATAGTGAGGGAACTAAGGTCTTCATAAACAATCCCAAAGAACCAGTACAATCCAAGCCATGTGAATAAATGTAGGTTGAAGTCAAACATGGAGCGGATTCAACAGATTGTCAATCAATAGGTGATAATTGACAATTGAAGCAAAGGAATTCATTAATGATGAAAGTGAATCCTGAGGTACGATCGTCAAAACTCTAGGTCTTCATCATCAAGAAGTACTGATGTGGAACCATACTGTGATAAGGAAGACAATAGATCCTCCAACGGATCACAAGAGTGACTAGGAACTGGGTAAAGGAAGGGAGACACAAGTGATAACAGATACGACAATGATGGGATCAGGATATAGATCAGACATTGAGTTAAGTCCTTGAACAGTGAGCACGACACAGAGATGACCCAAGGTAGCTTATAACTTTATAGATAGAACAACTAGACTTATCTATCATGTAGGAGACATGATCAGATTCCTCAGGTAGAACTGATAAAAGGAGGAGTAATAAACTCGAAGTAATAGCTGAACTCAAAGTGAACACTGATACATGGGTATTGGAAAAGACAGAGAGTGCTATGTTCAAGGATGACATGCTACCACTAACTGAAAAACAAGAGAAAACTTCTCCCTTACCTTCCCTGTTACATTTTAACAAGTCCAGGAAAGTCAACTCGGATCTCTCTTCATTTTTTAACAAGCTTGAAGAAAAGAGGGAATAATGCTTGATAGTGTGACTGATTCATGGATTTAATGAGCCTGAACTAGTACATGCTTAGTTGGTGTTTTCACATTTAGAGATTTTGAAAACTCCAAAGAAGACTCCAGGGGGGTCCTTTTTCATCCAATTTAGTCTCGTGAGGCTGGAAAAGTATAAAAAATGCCACAAAATAACTCTCTTAACTTCCGTAGAAGAAAAGGTGAACCTTTTTCGTACTTAGTCAAGAAGGTTCAAAAAAGGTTAAATTACCACCTACACAACGCTCCTTCGAGAACAACATGTAGCTTGAGTTTTACGAGTGTGAAGGAAAGCAAGATCACTCGGAAAAAATCCATTTGAGTATGAGAAATGGGGCTTACAACAATAAACTCGATGCTTTGTTCTTTAGTGTTTAATGAGCATGACAAATACATAAAGTACACTCAAAATCTTTTTCATGTTTAGGTCCAGAGCACGAAAAAGAGAAAACTAAGCTCATACCGGGAGTTCCTTTTCCGTAAATTTAGTCCCTCAGGTCCGGAAAAGTGATAAACCTATGCCTTAGAATACTCTTCTCAATTCCGTAAAAAAGAGAGTGATGCTTTCTTGTGCTATTCCACATGGTTTGAGAAAGAGATAACCTACCACCAATGCGGATTCTCATTCACATGTTCTTAACAAGCTTGAACGGACAAGTTAACTCGGCAGTCAAGTTTGTTTTAAGGAGTCAGACTTGGGCCTAAAGAAACTCCATAAGGGTGGGGAATCCTATAAAGGGATAGCTTGTAAAAAGAGACTCAAATGAGGCTCCATTTGGTGTGAAAAATAGCTAAAAGGATTCCCCTATACCTAACACAACTGCGGCATGAGTATCGAAAGACATCATAGGTTCTAAAAATTAAATTAGGATACTCATGAGAGGAAGGCCCTATCCACGGAAAAATGATGGTAAAGACAAGGATCTAATGGTTTAAAATACCATACTCTGTGGTTAAAATGTTGATTACTAAATTTCAAATGGAATCAGTATAGATGCAAAAATGCATGTGGAATGACATAAAACCATCCTATATGAGCGAAAAACACTTTAGAACGATGAAAAACCTGTTACAAGGAAAAAAGAGATGGGATTAGTTTGATAAAATATGAACTATAGGCAAAAAACCCACTTAAGAAATATAATTTCTATAAATAGTTAAAAAAACTAAATAAAACTCACCATTTTGAATTTTAGCCATAAGAAGCAAGTTTTTACCTCTACCTTCATTCGATCGGTGTGGACAATCCGGTGGACGAAATCCAATTCCGCAAGTGTTGGGTAAGACTACACCCCGAGCTCTTCAATTTGATCCTAGAAAATTTCTAAATTGAGTCTAAATTTTATATTTTTTAGCTCCCTAAAGAAAGGCACGCTGTGTACGCGGGTTCGCTATATTAAAACTCGCGTACATGCGTTCTATACGCGAGTTTCCCCGAAGGACAGTCGTGTACAGTACCTGACATGTCTAACTAGATAGTCGCATATGCTGCGTGAAGGGGAAAAGAGATATATAGAGTCAAAATTTTGAATTTTTATATGACACTAAAGGTTCATAATGATTGTTTTGTTAGGTGTGAAGATGGTGCTTGAATGGAGGGAGCGTGAGCATGAGGATATGGATCAAGAAGCACTCCAGGATGCCCCCATTGTGAATGTTTTACGTTCAAGTGGGTTGTTGAATTTATTTTGCACATCACATATGTAGGCCAATGTCCGTCTACTAGAGTTCATGATAAAATACTGCGACCATGATTTGGGCATGTTTGACCTTCAAGGTGAATCCTTGGAGATTACTTCAGAGGATATCTACTTCATTTCTGGTCTCTCACGATGAGGGGCTCTAGTCAACTTAGAGGGCATCGAAAATAGGAAACATGAAGATATAATGGACGTACTCTTAGAACTTGTAGACAATCAGCTTTAAAGTACAGAAAGGAAATAGGAAGATATAATGGACTCACCCGATTAACGACGGCTGATCCAAGTTTTGTCTTCTCCCACTCTACCCCTCTCCAAAGCTTTCAGGGATGCACCTCCTTCACCTGCGAAAAACAAATCCTCCAAGTACAATCTTATACATGTATATATGACAAGTTAGATAAACAATATATAGAGTGCTTAATCATAAATATTCATCAAACCATGATACATGAAAGAGAGTCAACACAAAGTTGGAAGAAGGATTCTCTTTATTAACAATAGTGAATGAGATAAGTGTACAACCCAATGCCTGAAACAAGGACTCCTCTGCAACCAAAGGATTTTGAGTTTTGCTGCTCCAAAGAATTCTAAAGATATACTACTAGCATAACTTTACTCTCCAAGTATGATTGATTAATGCCCTCCCCAAGGCCTCTATTTATACTTAGGAAAATAGAGCAGTTTCGAAGGTTGATATAGTTAATGTTTAAGGCTTAACAAATCTCCATTAATCGTATTTTTATTATTTTTAATGTCGAATGAAGGCGTACGCGAGTATTGATACTAGAAACCCGCGTATGACACGCGAGTTTCTATAAGGGAAACCCGCATACAGATTTGTATGCGGGTTGCAACGACAATACTCGCGTACAGTACGCGGTATGCTATCGAGATAGTCGTGTATGTACGCGAGTTGCTGTGGAAAGAGTCATGTACAACAATCAACATGTAAAAAGGTAAAAATGGCAAGCTAGGTGGATAGTAAATGCATCTCATTTCATGCCCATCTATAGTGTTTTAGGCAACCTTCAATCCATAAGTGTCCTTTTGTGTGCCAACAAATGCAGTGTCGGCACTCAGATGAAGAAGTGCCATTTGGGTTGATAACATGGGCCCTGGAAACTAGGCCAAAAGTCAGGCATATAATATAAATTATATAAAATACTACTTAATAAAATAAGGAACATGGGGAAAACCTCATGGGAATCCCCCCCCCCTCAAAATAAGAAAGAATCAAGAAATTTTATTGCAATTTGGACCTCTATGGAGCAGTAATGCAGAATATTGGTTCTTCTATGCATCAACATCTTGGGGATATACTTGAGAACCTCCCCAAACTAAATGATATGTATGGAGGAATTCTCCTCTTTGGAATAAGAGGAATATGCTCAAATGAATCAAGAACATAGACAATTGCAAGATGGAAACTGGACCCATGTAGAGCAACTAAGATCAACTAATGAGAGACAAAAAGTGCTTGAGAATTCGAGCCATGTGAGGCAAAAAAAAGAAAATTTTATGTTGCAGACTTGAACATTGAACCATATTAGGTAAAATAAGCTCCAAGTGTTAGGAGCAAGTGTCCAGGCGAATGCAAGATGTCTCCATATTTACTAGTATTATGAGGAGATGAGCATGTGATCAAGTAGAAAGGTGGAGAAGTCCTGGGACCATAGAGAGTGAATGATTGAGATCCATAATATGATACATATCCTAAAATATAAAATTATTAAAAAAATCTAATATCAACAAACTCATGAGAGAAAACTAACATCGAATCCCCAATAATAATTTTGAAAGAGACTTGAGGTACTTGATTTTCACACCAAAATTGACGAGAACAACTACAAGCATGACTGGAGGCTCTTGAAACTTAAAATTTGAAACAAATAAGGTCATATCAGATCCAAATAAGGTCATATAAGATCCAATAGTCTGGAAGAAGGGTTCCAAGTGCTCCACAAAGATGGTATATTTACAATTTTCTCCTTCTTTAACAAAACTCTGAGTATTGGTGCAAGCAATCATGTAGGAATTTGTTGGAAGCTCTATATTAGTGAGAGGGAATGGATCAATCTTAAAATGTGATATTTCTTCCAAAACATACAAAGTATTACTTTTATGCACACCACCAAAAACATTAGAGAGAGAGAAATCGAATTCCTCTTCATTTTTCTGAAGCAATCACTAGCAAACTTTGCACATAATTTAAAATAGAAGAATCACTGGAGAATGCTTGCGTAGAATGGAAGGAGAGTTTTTATTGAATAACATAGATTTGAATATATTATTTTGGATCATCTATATGAGAATATGAGATATCATAGATTTCATAAATTTCTGGAGCAACAGGAGAAGGAGTCATTCCAAGGAGTCTTTCTTCAATTCGAATTGACTGTGTTGAAGATTATGCTTCTTCTTTATCTTGAAAAAATTCATCACAAAGAATAAAGGCCAATAATTTTGAATAAATAACTCTTGTGGTGGTGGATGTGCTTTCCAAATTGTTAGAATGATCCTCATTCTACTTTCCAAATGTTTTATGCAATTCTATCCAAATATCCATTGGGTATTCAACAGAATCAATAAGGTAGAGCAAGCTTGGAGAAAAGGCCAGACATGCATATCGTTCCAAAATCTCTATCAACATCATTTATCCAGTCATTCTGATCTTCATAAGACTCTTTTCCAAGTCCAATAGATACCTCATAGAGACCTTGTCTCTTTAGAGATGAAATCATCTTCAATTTCCACTCTGAATATCTTGTGAATGGAGTAAGAACAGGAACTGATAATATTGTATCCATATTGAAGTTGTACCTACAAAATATCACTGCAAAACAAACCAATTTACAATCATATGTCATTTCAAACCTTTCCACCTTGACATGTGCACTTTGTCAGAGTCCATCACACCTGCAGAGACTTCTCTAGACATAATCCAGAGTTAGCAAGGCAAAGATTGCATGAATTATGTGGAAACTCAATTGCTTCTGGTGCACAATGGAGATTGGACAAGGTTTGCCACTAGCCTAAATAAGGCTTTGATACCATGTTAAATTTTTGAACCATTGATATACATGAAAATATGAAATATGTAGGAAGGGAATTATGCAGTGGAATAATCAAAGAGAATGCACACTGAACATGAAATTCATGCCACAAATTTCAGATAAACTTGACAAGAATTGCTCAGATAATTACAAAATTAATATTCATTAATTAATCAATAATACAATGATTATACAATAAATATAAGTCAAATTTTAAAGATAAATTCAAATCTATCAGTTCTAATAGACTTATTATCTAACTCAGTGTGTCTAAGTCACTGTTGGAGCTCACTAGTTTAACTACGGATGTCTAAATCAGTCTACAATCAGTTAACTGATTAGGTAGGTGGGAAAAAGGCACCACTCTCTGTTCATGCATGAAAATTTGGTGCTAGGATAACTGAAAGTGATCTAACTGATTGTAACAGGAGGTTAAATCAACATAACTGCTTACCTACCACAACCAACTAATGGAGGCTGTTGTTGGCACTCAGAGTGGGCTCCTATAATGTAGCGATTTCTCCTAGAGGCACATAAAATCATGCATGCACATGCAATAAGTGGCAGATAACCTATAGCCGTGTATCCCTGTTGTAATCACCTAGATCACATAAGGTTACCAATAATACACATATAGAATCATATATTCATATAGAGACAAGAGACAAGATTGGATGATAGAATAATCGATTATATTAATGAATCACATGGGGGTCCATACATACACAGAACTGAAACAAGTTCATATCTGGATCAACAGCCTATTATATATGATTTACAAAAAAATTATGAATAAATACTTGTCGGTTCAGTCAACTGACACGACCTTTGGAGGCCGACCTAATCTCTAATTAGTTGGCTAACTAGTCTAGTCGGCCCACCGATTAGGGACTCCAAAATATCCCCCAGGAACAAAATATTTCTTCGTCCCAAAGAAATAGGGGAGGTACTCAAAAGTATACCATTGGAAATAGTTATTACATTTGCTGTGTCTTCATGGGATGTGCAGTCGAATAGAAGGTCATTTTTGTACACATACTTCCACAATGGCTTATGCTGTAATAGCCAGTTGGTGTTGAAAATCTGTCCATTTGCGAAGAGCTCTCTCAATGTCGATGATCAAGGTTGTAATAATGTATAGGGTTGACATTTTCTCTTGAATTGATAGATCTATAATATTCTTCATGTTGGGCCCCAAAAATTGGGCTTTTTCATCTGTTGTGTCCATTAGTCTTTTCACTTGTGGATAGATCGTATCTAGTTTGTCGACGCTACGGATCGCCTAGTTGACCCTTTGATGAGTTTGTTTCTACAGTTTTTATAGATTTGTTGTTTCCAGTACAATTTGGTTTTAAACTGCGCTTCTCGTTGCTTCCTCAAGGCCTTTTTGGTTTTCTAGTGTCTGTATATGTTCATGTGTTTCTCGAGCCTGCTGAAATACCTGTCCATAGTGGGTATACCAGCTACGCATTACTTCATATGTAGTAGCTGTCTCCTCCAAATGTTCTTGCAGTACCTTGTGTGCTTCTGAGAATGTTGTGAATTGCTATCTTAATAGCACATATGTTTCCTCTTTTTGTTCCTCTCTCTTAGCTTGTAGGGTAGACACGACACATTCAAACAACTAGTATGCTTTCTCCAGTGGTTTGTCGGTGTCGGTCTTTGTTGGTCCTAGTACAACCATTTGAGTTAAATTCCTGCATTTGGTCAAGAATTCCACTTGTTTTTTCTTGATTTTTTCGATCTGCTCCTGTCTCTTCTGGCTCCTTGTTGTGGCTTCTTTACTGAGGGCTCCCAGGATTTGGTCCAACTCTCCATATCTAAGTTTTGGTGTGTTGACTACAGAAGTTGACCCTAGTTGATGAAGGTGGATGACTGTCGGTACTTGTTGTGTCTGCTGCTGTTCTCTTTTCTTCTTTTGTTTCCTTTTGCTTTTATGTTTATAGTGATGGACCACCTCTGGTCCTGTTGGTACCAATGCTGTTCGTTGCTACTCTATTTAGTCTTCTTCATTGGTGGATTTTTAGTCGATTGATCTGCTGTTGTGGAAGGGTTAGCTGGATGATTTACATGGGTAGGACTTGTAGTTGTTTGTGCCTCTAGTGTTGGTGAATATGGTGGCTCTGGAGTATGAGGAAAATCTGGTGGTGGTGGTGGTGATGGTGATGGTGATGGTGAGTGGTCTGGGGTTAATGGAATGGTTAGAAGGTGACTTGTCGGCATGGGGATTTCGACTTTTGGCTACACATCGACATGGTTTTCGATTTCTTCAGAGTCAGTGAGGTTGGTGATTTATACATCTAGTGCCGCTTGGTTGTTGCCTTCAAGGCCAAGTGCTCCCTCATATGCCTCATTGATTAGAATGTTTTGGAAGGTTGGTGTAAATTATTAAATTTGGGTGGCTGTGACTTCGGATGCTTTGTCATGGTTTCGGGTGTATTAGGATTTGATAAGTCCCACAACTTTTGGTGGTGGTGAGACTTGGTCGGTTTGTGAGGTGAGAATTTCTTGGGAAGAGCTCGACTCTATGAGTTTATGAGTGGTGGTGATCTACTGGGCATTGGGAAATAGGTTTGGCAGTCCATTGATAAATTGCTGAAGTTCAACATCTTTATCAATCTTTTCTTTCAGGGTTCTGTGGATGATATCTTTGTAAATTGGTGATATGGAAATGATTGAGTTTGGTGGTATTCTAGTTGGAGAAGGACGTGGAGATTCTGGTGTTAAATCAATGGGATTTATTACGGGCTGGGTAGCAGATCTTACCTTTTTAATCCTGCCTTGATTTGCTCATGACTTAATGAATTGTTTGAACTGATTTTCAATAGATGCTTTGTTCTATGCAACATCCTCCAAGATGTTGGTAGCGGTATAAAGCAATTCCTCTTCATCTTCTGACTCCTATGAAAGGATGAGTTTGAGCTTCCCCTTTCCTTGTGCCTGATTCCCTTTCTTTTTCCTTAAGGTTGTTATTTCCAAAGCTATTCTTTTCAGATTTTATTTTGTCATAGCGTACTCAGGTCTGTCGGACTGAGTTTCTTCGTCTATCTGTTCTCCCCCCTCCTCCTCCTGTTGTTGGGTCGGGACCATGGGGTTCTATTCTATTGGTACCATGGCTTGATTATCAATCAATACATTTTCAATTTGAAGAGGGCTTCACTGTTCTGTTGGGATGTCTCCCAAAGTGAAGGTATTGATATGAAGGTGATCTTCATAGCCTTATTCCTTCTCCTAGTTGGTCAATGGTTCGATAATAGAGTGGTTAATCTCTTTTGCGCTTGTCAGTATGTCTATTTTGGTCTTATATTGTTGGCCTAATTCTGTGAATATTTCCTCTACTGTTGGATAGTAGTCGAGAGGTTTTGTGTTTGTTGTGGAACCTTGCGAGTGCCATATTGCAGTGTGGTCGAGTTCCAGTTGGATATGTGCTGATGGGGGCAGACATCTTTAGATGTTTTGAGGCACCCTCCATCTGGATGTTCGGACTTTCAGATTTTGAAACCAATTTTCTAGGAATACTTTCCCCTCTTCCTGCTCCTGTGGGTTTTCGCCCATTGAGAATCATTTAAAACTCCACATGTGGAACCTAGTCGGTTCTATGAATTGTGGATGCCCCACTGGACATAGGTGGCACATGGATATCCAGATTAATAGTGATGGGAATATAATTATAGAACCTGTTTCCTGGCACTTTTCCCAGATAGACTTGAGCAGGTTGGCCACATATTGGGCCCAATAGTAAACTTTTCCTGAGTCAGATATGCATTCGATAGCTTCCAACATGTCGAGTTTCAAATCACATCCTCGTCCCGTGATAGTCAGGCCTATGGATATGATTTTGGCCACCATTTTAGGTGTAGTAGCTTTAATTTGTCCAACGATTAATCCTTTAGATTTTTTCCCTATCGGTGTTCCTGTTAGTCTTTTGACCAATCCTTCTTTGATCCCTACAGGAACATGGTCCCCTTTTCTAGAAAGCCCAGTAAGTTTGTAGATGGTTTCAACTGATATTTCCATTGGTTCATCGAAGTAGAACTTCCCATTGTGGTATCGACTGATGATGAATTTTACAATATTTTCTTTTGTCCCTCCAAAACTCACCATGAGGGGTGCATTCATATAGTTCATGATAGTGCTTTGGTTTATTTTTAACCCCTCCTTTGTCATTTTTGACTTACCTCCGTAAGCCCACTTTTTGACTTATGCCCAGTGTCGCGCCCATGAAACTTCCTGTACCTTTTCCTTTTTAATGTTTTACAACTGTTTCACTAATGGAATTACAACAGATTGAAAATCTTTTGTTTTGGCCGTCATGGCTCTGGTTTGTTTTGGGGCCATATTGTCGATTTTTGGTTCAGCTTTCGTCAAGGTTAATTTTCTCTCAAAAGTCTGGTAACTCTGTTGCTCTAGATCTTTGTAAAGTGGTAGTAATTCTTCGTCCGACGTAGTATTTATTGGTGGAGCGGATGGATATCTTGTTGATGGAGTTATTAATGGCATATTTGATGGTAAAGAATGCTCTATTGAAGGCTGATTTAATGTGCTCTGGTTTTGGTGCTCCTTTTGACCGTAGTCATGATGGGGTGATTGGACCTTTTGATCCTCTTATCGATTTTGATTGTATGGTCAGTATGCGGTATGTCGATTATCATCTAATTGCATTCTACTACGTCTTTCAAGATTTCCTTTCATTTTGGTCTGCTTTGATTCTTTTATTTTTTTAGGTTTTAGCTTTTTTTTTTTCTGGTTTTTATAGTTTTTTTTAACAGTTATAAAACCGTTTCTCTTTTTATTTTTATTTATTTAATTTTATTTTTTATTTTTCAAAATTTTCAGTTTTGATACCACTTTAGTTGAGCACCGTTTACCAGTTTCCAAAATACTGTGCCTTGTAATGTTCTCAGTCGCACTAAGCCATTGGCATTGATATCTTCGACAATAGAGGGTCCCATCCACTTTGTGTGGAGTTTCTTTGGTTTTCCTTTCACCCGACTATTATATAGTAGTGCAAGATTTCTGACCGACAAGTTCTTGTTTTTAATGTTTTGGTCGTGCCATGCTTTTTGTTGTTGTTTCTGAATTTCCTAGTGTTGTACAACAATTAGTCAGTGCTCTTCTAGTTTGGCTATTTGCATTAGTCGGTCTTTCCTTGCTTCCTCGACATTGATATGTAAGATGTTGGCTATTACAAGTGTCTGTTGTCGGAAGTGTAAAGGGACGACTACTTCTTGGCCATTGACTAATCGAAAAGGTGTTTGGCCTGTCGATCATTTATATGATGTTATGTATGCCCATAGTACTGCAAGAAATTTCTCGTTCCAATCATCTTTGTCGCCGTTGCAGATTTTTGTTAGACCTCTTGTTAATGTTTTGTTGAATGCCTCTATCGTCCCATTCGACTGAGGATGATAAGTTGTGCTTCGACGGTGGTCAATTTTGAACTGTTCTGTTAATGCTGTAATGGTTTTATTGATGAAGTGTGAACCTTGGTCACTGATTAGGGTTAGTGGGCAACCAAACCTAGTAATGATATTTTCATATATGAATTTAGCAGCTACCTCACTAGAGTAGGTTTCGACTGCTTCTACTTCTGCCCATTTAGTTACATACTCTAATGCTGTTATGATATACCTTGCACCTGTCCTTTTTGCTGGAATTGGAAATGGACCTATAAAGTAGATATCCTATATTTCAAATGTTAGACTTGGGTTTACTGATATCAAGGTTATATCTGTGCTAGGTAAAGTTCGAACTAGACGTTGGCAGTGATCACATTTGCTAACAAACTTCTTATAGTCTTCGTAAAGTGTCAACCACCATAGTCTTGATTGTTGGATTTTCTTGGTAGTTGTATCCAACTGAAAATGTCCTCCCACTGGTCCATAGTGTGCTTCATGCATAATGCCTTCTCTTTCATGTCCTAAAACACATCAAAGGAGTACTTCATCCAAACCCATTTTGTATAGAAATTTGTTGATTAGACTATATGGTGTAGCTTTCATGGCTAGAATTTGTTTCTTCTTGGTGTTCATGCCTTCAAGTGCTTGGCCATTCTCTAGAAATTGTGCTATTTCCTCTAATTCTGAAGGAAGGACTTCTATTTGGAATAGGTGTGCATCTGGTAGGTCATTTTCAACTCCTGTCAGTTCCTCCCCCATGTCAATTCTCGACAAGTGGTAGGGCCTGACATTTAGATTTCTTGGTCAAACGACGAATTCAAATTTGAATTCTTGGAACAGTAACAACCACCGATAGATTCTTCCATGGTGTAGAGGCTTATTTACCAGGTATTTAAGTACTTGATGGTTAGTGTAGAATATGAAATGGTTAGCCAATAGGTAGAGTCATTACTTTTGGAGTGCAAAGACCATCCCTAGTTCCTACCTTTCTGTTGTTGAATAGTTGCATTTTTCCTTATTTAATTTTTTGCTGCTGTATATGATTGGATAGTCCATTCCATCTTCACTAGGTTGTGTCAAAATCGCACCTATTGCTAGGCATGAAGCATCAATAAGTACGTGGAATTTTGTTGACCAATTTTGGAATTTGAGAATGGGTGCTTCGACTAATTTTATTTTTAATGTGTCGAATGATGTATCACATTCTTCCATCTAGTCGAACTCCTGATATTCTCTTAACAGTTCTTCCAATGGGTATGTCATATCTGAGTAGCGTCGAATGAATTTTCTATAATATCCTGTATGACCTAACAATACTCTGACCTATTTTCGGTTCACCGGTGATTTTAAGTCAAGGATTATTTTTATTTTTGCAATATCGACTTTGATTCCTTCCTTGCATACAATGTTCCCTAGTAAGTTTCCTATAGGGGTTAAGAAGATACATTTTCTTATATTGAGAGATAACTGAATTTGTCGGCATCGTTCCAACATAATCCTTAACCATTTACAATGGTCTTTCAGCATGGAATATATCATCCAATCGTCAAAGTATACTGCCACCGTTTTATAATTGTATTCTTGAAATTTTTTGACAACTATTCTTGAAAACACTGCAGGTGCATTCTTAAGAACGAATGGCATCACTCTGTAAGAAAATGATCCAAATTTACAGACGAATGTAGTCTTTTTTTGGTCTTCTTTGGCTATTGGTACTTGATTATACCTTGAAAATCCATCTGTGAATGAGTAACATTCGTGACCTGTGACTTCATTTAGGATTTCGTCGGCATATGGGGTTGAAAATAGATATGTTAGAATGACCTTATTTAATTATAAAAAATCGACACAGATTCTTAGTTTTGTCGGGTCGTGCTTTTTTGGTTGGATGACCATTGGGATTGCCCATTTCGACTGGTTGATGGGGTAAATATTTGTAGCTGTGAGCATATTGTCAATCTCCTTTTTGACTATTTGCTTGTATTTTTAAGTCAATTTATAGGGTATTTTCTTGATAGGCTTGGATTCAGGTTTGACCTCGATATTCATCTCGCCCATTTCTTTTACTAATTCTTTTAGGTCTTTGTAGTCTCGAGCAAAGACATCCTAAAATTATTTTAATAAGTCGATGATTTCTGTTGTTTGCTATTCACTCCAATAATCACTGATTCTTCCCATTTTCAGTCTGTTATCATTAGATATGTCGATTTCTATGGTTATAAATTTTTCATCCATCCATTCTAGTGCCTTTCTTTCATTAATTTATCGACTACCTTCTTTGAACTATGAAAATGTCACTGGAAAGTCTGCTGCTGTCATCCGGTCAGTATCGTCTTTGTCAGTCGATCTGATTTTGAATATTGTTCTAACTGGTTTGGCCGTTTTTGGGTGATCAGACTTCCACTGAAAGATTTTCCCATATGTATCTTCATTTTCTAATCAGATTCTCGTCGACTGTGGTATTTTGTTGGATCAAATGTTATGGCATGTTGCATTCATTTAGCTATTACAAATGTGTTGATTTGTTACTAGTCAGATGTATAAATGTTTTTATTTGTTCCGTAGCCTCGACTAATTTTTCATTTTTTGGTGTAAAGCTAAATTCCTTAATAAAATTTTCTCTAAGTTCATCCCATAGGGATTTTTCACCTTGTGCTTCTTCCATTTTATATCATTTATTTGGTAGATCATCCAATGTCGAGGGAAATAGGTGTGGCCATATACGCTCATATTTGTAAGCAAGTCTTCTCCATCTTTTTTTACATGCTCTTATGTGGTTTTATAGATCTTGTCCTTGTGTGAAGACATGTATTTGTGCCTGTTTAGTTAGCTTCCTACCTCCAAACCTTTCTACAAAGAAATTCAAAGTTGTTGTCCATGTTTGTGATCTTGATTGATGGGTGTCCCACCATCGAGCAAATTGTCTTGTAAACATTTCTACTAGGCTTTGGAGTCAGCCATGTTCACCTAGGTTCTTAGAGACTTGTTCTGTATGAAGAACTGGTGATTCTCTCTCTTTATACCGAAGATTTTATTTATTCTCTATGTTTATTGCTGACAAAGAGGGTTATTCCCTTATTTTATTTTCAAATATTTTAGGAATAATCGATAAAGAAAAACATTGTCGAGTTGGTTTCTTCTGGATAGACTAAATAGTCCAACAACCCCTTGCTTGTGTTTCATAGTTTTCAATTTCCCAATCATACAATTCTGCATCCGAATTATATCCAACTGAATCCTGGTTCCCTATACGAATTTTACCATAACTATTAGGTTTAGTATAATATTCATCATGTTGAATCTGATAGATTTGTCGAACATTGAATTCCTCGTCTATAGGCTCAGTCCAGGGTTCTCCTTGTGAAGGAAAAATGGGGACAATAACTTTCTGTCTATTCCCTTTTAGTTTTATTATTTCCTTGTACAACGAGATTGATGCCTTCATTTTTCGACCCCATGGACGTACTACCAAGGCTGGGAAGGAACTGGATCCTTCCTTAGGTTCGATGATTTCGAAATGGACTTTTGTTGAAATGCCTTTTATCGTTGTATCGACATTTCTCCAAACCAAAATGGGTTCGATCAGTCCTTGGTCAGCTAACTTTAAATATATTCCTGATTCATTAAGTTGAGGCCTATCCAACTGTTCCCATGTATTGTCATAATATTTACTTGGGATGCAAAGTTGAAAACAACTTGTCTAACATGGTATCCTTCGATTTCAAGATTGACAAGTGGATCAACATCATTCTTATCCTTTTGATTTAAACTGCATATACTCTTAGTTTGTTTATCTGTATCAATTTTGTTCTTAATATTATACAATAGGTCAATAAATTGTGCCAATGACTTATCATTTCTGTCGATTGTCATAGATTGCTTCTTGTCTAGAAAATTCTCGAAACATGTTTGATGCATAATTATATTATTTTTTGTCTTTAATTTTGCTTATTCTTGGATTATCACCTCCAATTTTTGTTCCTTGTCTAGTTACTATGTGTAGATTCTTTGAGTGAACTACATCACATTTTTGAACACAAGACAAGACATTAACATTTTTCTTTTTATTAATTTTGTCAAATATGGTGGGACAATATTCCAATGAGGGATCACCCACACCACATCTAGCACAAAATTTCAGGTCGGTTCTGTCTTTATATGGATAGTCCACATACTGGTGTCCTTCTTTATAGCATGTAAAACATTGGATTGGTCATTGTGGCCAATTGTCATGATTTCCAGAGAATTGTCCTTGAACTCCAAATCCTCCACGAAGATTTTTGAATAGGCCCTCATATCTATGGGCTTCATATCATTGATTTCTTGGTACGTTTTGTTCATTGTTCCTTGGGATATTATCATTATTCTGGGCCACGACATTTGTTTGGTAAACTGCCTGATAGTTTTGTCGGGTTTTCAGGTTCAAATGGTAGTCGGATGTTGCATGATTCTTGACTTCACAGATCGCACACCAAGAAGCCTTTCCATTCTTCATGTTGTATGGGAAATCCTTCATCATGTGGTCTCCATGCTCCTGACAGATATCACAAATTTTTTTTGTTTGAACAAAACAGACGTCTTATCGACTTACGTCCTGTCAACAATTATCCTTAGTATGGCCGACTGTAGAGCATTTCATGCACCAGATCTCCTAACCTTTGAGGTTTAGTTCTCTTAAGTATTTCTACATGATTTCCAACTGTTCTTCAATTCATGCATCGATAGCAGGGTATGTTGGGTAGTCCTCATCCATCTCGACCTGTAGAGCTTTTGTCAGTGCTTCTTCATACAAATGTCTCCAGACTTATATGTCATCGGATATTTTGGGAGAACCCTGTAAGAAACCATTGAATCAATAATTGTTCATCAATAACATAGTCTATTTGTATCAAGAGGTCTTTCAATCTTTTTTCATAGTCCCGGATGGTTTCTGCTGGTTTATGAACTGTAGACTTAATTTTTTTCGCTGCCAGATGCTTTGCATCTGGTGTTTTGAAGAAGGATAGAAACTGCTGTTTAATCTCTGCTTTGGATGCATTAGGTGTCCTTTTGGTATAGGTCATATACCAAGTTAATGCTCTCTTTTGTAGGGCACCTGTGAACTGCGCCATATGTCTATCTTCACTTGTAACTTCATTGGCCTCCCATGTTGACTCGCAGACGAACCAATTTTTCCTGGGATCTTCATCACCCTCATAGAGGGGAATGTGTGCTGAGCCGTGACCCATGTCGACGTCCCATGTCAACGTTGGCTTCTCCTTCAGGAGGTGGCGGTGGCGGTGGGGGTAGTGGGATATTCTATGTAACTCTTTTTTCACAGCTAGTCTTGACGGAACTTTTGATTTTGTCAGATGTTTTGGTTGTCGGTTCTGTTTCAACAACTTGTCGGTCAATTTTGACTTCTTCTATTGATGTCCAACTGCACTGTTGTGCCTGTGAATCTAACTAGTTTGTGTTTTGCAGGGGGGGTTCTCCTTCATGTCTAGGGTAGAGTAAGTGGATGATTCGGTTGGAAGGGTATGCATGAAGTGTAACCCAATTTCCTTCTTCCAGTCACTAAATGATTATCACCATTTACTTTGTCGTCTAGTCGATTGCATATACCAAACTCACTAGCTCTTAGTCTTAGGTCCTCCTCGATAATGGCCTGCATTTGAGTACTCGAATTTATCAGAGACATAGGTCTTACCTCCTGGGATATTTCCAGTTGGAGATCTTTTCATTGCTCTATCCATAAATATTCCTCCATTGGTGAAATACCCTCATCTACACCTTCTTCCCGTCGATCATGACCCGACTGTGGTGGATTTTTCTCATGTTCTGTCACCCTGGAAATGATTATTCTTTGGAGAACTATAGATTTCTCTCGTATCTCTTCCCTTCTTCTCTACCTCTTCTCCCTTTATATCTTCTGTAAGTCCAATGTACCTTTGTGAGTCACTGTCCGCTCAATTTACTTCTTAGGTCGACTTTTCATTGCTAGTGATGGTATTTTCTCAGTTTGACTAGAATCCTTCTACTCTGCCCTGACACATGGCCAGCTATCCCCCCCATATCCTACTCAATGCTTTAGTAAGCCCAGATAGTTTTGTCTACTTACTCAAGAAGTACTCCCACTCCCTTTCTGCAATAAATTTTTCCCACGCTTTCTTCTTTTTTTCCTAGCTAGTCTTTGTTGGCGGTCTGGTGAGTAATGGATGAGGTTCACTGATATGGCCTACTCCTCTGTCGATCAGAAATTTGAACAAAAGGATCGATAGTGAAAAAAGAAACCGCTTAGTAAAGTCGGTATAGAATGTTTTTTCAATACTTTCAACTGAAAATCTCTCCTCCACTTCTTGCTCTTCAAAGAATTCATCTGTGATTTTATCAAACCACTCCGACAGGCTTGTTTGTCCTACTTGGATCAGTTTCTAAAGCAATTATTGGTCTTTAGTTTCTTTCGTCTTCATCTAATAATTTTTTCAACAACTGGGACATCGATTCTACAAATTTCTCATGTGTTTCAGTGAAGAATTTCTCCTTCGCCTGAGCAATGGTTAGTTTGTTTCTTCTTGCGTAATTCTGTAAACATTTTGTGATCTTACGCTCCCACCAATTTGTAATCTCTTGCTTTGATATCATCTACGTATGGTCATGTCATCCGTATATGTACTACCGGCAACGGAACCAATGTTGTAATCACGTAGATTACATAAGGTTACCAATAATACACATATAGAATCATATATTCATACAGAGACAAGAGACAAGAACATATGATAGAATAACAAATTATATTAATGAATCACATGGGCGTCCATACATACATAGAACTAAACCAAGTTAGTATCTAGCTCAACAGCCTATTATATATGATTTACAAAATAGTTATGAATAACTACTTGTCAGTTCAATCAACTGACACGACCTTTGGAGGACAACCTAATCTCTAATTAGTCAGATAACTAGTCTAATCAGCTCATCAACTAGTGCCTCCAACACTCCCACACTCTAGTACAGTAATAATTATCCCTTAAGTTAGGAAAAATGACCAAATAGACTATATTGGACAAAGGAGGATTAATTAATTGTAACAAAAAGCATGGTCTTGGAACCTGTGGAAGTTCTCTATTCAGGTTTGCTGATGATTATATCCATCCATTAGAGACTGAAACTGAAGACATTGTCAGTGGAAGAGAAAAATTGTGCATCCATCTTCAAGAGGTAACTCGAGTTCCTCTTCCACCACAACTAGTGACTGGCCCTCATCAATATCATCTTCAAACACATCAAGAACCTACAATTTTTCATGTTTCTCATGATCCATCATGTCATGATAATCCTCTAAGCAATATACCATATGACAATCTGAAACATAGCAGGAAGAGCAAGTATCTTGCAACCTCTCAAGAAATTGCTCATTTTGAATTTTGAGCTTATGAATATCCTCATTATTATTCAAGTATGCTTCATGTAACTTGTTAGCACTTGTGCTAAATTTTATTTTTTTCAAGAGTTGGTTTTCTCGATCGGGCAGGTTTGCAAGAGGAAAGGATCTCATTAGTCATTCGGGCAAAAGAAAGGAATCCTGATAAATTAAAATAAGTTTACCCAATTTTAAAAATGAAATATAAACATTGGTTTCATTAGAGTAAATTTCAACTCAAAATGGGCCTCCTTAGGGAAATAATAAAATAATATTTAAAATAATATAATAATATTTATTAATTTTGGAGGAAGAAAAGAAAAAAACTACTTTTTTTGTTCGTATGTTCGACATATATCCTTGTGTTTCTACTCAAATTTCGATCGGGAGAGCTCGTTGGACACAGAATTAAATTCTGCATCCAATGAGTACCCACTTTGCATACTTTTGACGAACCCTACTACCCAAAAACAAGAAATACCTGAAAACAGATTGTCATCATCACATTTTTCAGGTATTTCTTGTTTTTGGGTAGCGGGGTGCGTTAAAAGTATGCAGAGTGGGTACTTGTTGGATGCGGAATTTAATTCTACATCCAATGAGCTCCCCCGATCGAAATTTGAGTATAAACATAGGGAGATATGTCGAAAATACGAACAAAAAAAGTAGTTTTTTTATGATACCTCACCCCAAATTTATATTAAAAAATTGTATAAGACCTATACGGTATTTCAAATTTAAAGCAATTTCATTGGACAACACATGATGACATGGAATTTGAATAAGGATTGAAAGGCTCATTTTGAATTGAAATTTCCTCTAATGTATATTTGAATTCGGTCTTACGGTCAAATGTTTTACGTTTTTTCACCAATGATTACTATTTTCATTAACTTGGCTAATGAAAGTTTGTGTAAAATTATGGTCACATGGGGAGCCACACACATGCCGCATCAACCAAAATAAACCATCAAGCATCCAATTCACAAGGATTATTACCCTTTATTTTTCCTTGGTATATATTAAAATTTGTGGGGTATATAAACAATGAAAGCACATTTCACCTTGTGCATGTGGGATATTGCTAAAGAGCATGGAAGCAAAATAAAAAATCATCGATGTAGGTCATACCACCTTTTCATCCGACGCTCCAGAATCCATTTCACCGATCAAAGATGTAAGCATGATAATGTTTTTAAACCATTGTGAAATGGTGTTAAGTCTACTCACGAGATCAACGAGTCAGATCTTATTCAACCCGATCAACGATCAACATCATTTTCGCAGGGGAGAATTGCATGAAATTTAAGTGATGAAGGCTAAGCGAAATAGGGTACAAGCTCGACGATCTGACAGCTCAGATCTGGTTAGATCCCAATCAACAACCCACATTAATTTCTTGATGTCAAAGTGCAGGTGTGTTAAGGTCATAAATCTTAGCGAAATTTTGTATGGTGCACATCAAAACACGTTTTCTACGAAAATCACTGGTTTAGTCATTAATTTGCGGGACCTATTTTCACCAAACCAGGATGAATTTTGAGAAGATGAGAAAGGTTTTTCTTCAAAACATTCTATTCTACAAAAACCTCTCTCCGTTTTTACACAGGTTCCATGGTTTGGGATACTAGATTCCATCTTCAGAGGGAATTTTTATAGAATTTCACAATTTCGCTTGAGTCATCAAATCCAAAAGGACACCCCGAAGAGCTGGAGGGGAATCTAGAAAACTAGAAACATGGGTTTTTTCAGGAACATGGTCAATTACAAAAATTTCTCTCATATTTCACACAAATGTCACGGTTTGAGATATGCAGGCGGATCTATGAAGCCTTGTTGAGGCCTGGAAAATTGCAGGTAACAACAGTTAGGGATTGTCCCCAATAAACGTTCCCAACTAGCCCGTTATTGTTTGGTATGGGGAATCCGTCTGGTTTATGGTCTGGATACCGTAGGTCAAGTAACAAAATAAAGGTTTTACCGGTTATGGCCTGGTCCATCGTGTGTATTTTTAGTTTTTTGAATTTAAGTATGATGTGCAAGTGCCTATCTAAAAATGTAGATTGATAGAGATAACGAGGAGCGTCACAATGTGATGCACAGGTTATTACCTCTCATCTTAACTCTCTCACATCTAAATCACACACAACAAGAAACTAAAACTAACTATCTAACCTATCCTTAGGGAGAAAAATTATCAGTTATCAATGAGTAATGTATTTCTGCGCATGCATTAAGAAAAATCACAGATAGCTGTTACTTATTTTAGAACACATGAACATTAATAGATATATTAACAACAAGATAGCTTACTGTTTATGAAAACCTTCATTACTCATTGTGGAAATTTCACAGAATAAACTAGAGTGCATTCATAACATGAACATAGATTCAATGAGTTAGAATGATCTCATAGTTAATGGACATAAGCTGAAAACGAAATAGTTCACATTCAACTGATACATAACACAGCATTTGAAACATTCCACCAAGCTTTCTCCAGCAGGAAACTTGTAATTCTTTATTGCAAAAGGAAATAGTTCTTCTTACAACATGCTTCTCACAAATCTGTTTGGGAAAAAGTCCCTTCTACATCTAACTCTCCTATACTTATACAAAAAAAAGCAAAACCTTTGGGCTGCCCCCAAATGACTTTTGGGCTTTCCTAACGTTTCAATCCCAAAAATTTGTCTTGTAGTGAGTGCTCCTAATTTTATAGAATATATTACATTTAAAACAAAAATAATATAACACGTCATGAAGAGGGGCCCCCTTGGTCATTAATGAACTTTTCCCATGCCTGGGCCTCTGCCGCTATCGATTTTGCTCAATAATCCATTGGTCTTTTTTATATCCTATTGATCTTAGACCCTCACTTTCTTCTTCTCTCTTCTTCATCTCCGCTTCTTTCTTTTTCTTTCTCTTGTCCCATTCTTCAGCCAACTCTCTTCTACTTTGTCTTTTAGATATGTCTTCTTTGCAGCAACAATCATCCTGTCCTAAACATAACAAAAAATGTATTAGTCTATTTACCTCCTCCATATGCATTCCGTACATTAAAGTATACATAGTATTAATGCATGAAAGGAAAGCATGATAAGGCAAAGAAAATCCTACAATCCGGGTCTGAAAATCCTCTAAGTTCGTCTGCAGTTCAAAACACAACCCTAATAGAAAAACTCATCATTAATTCAAACTGCATTCAAGATCATCTAAATTTTCAATAAAACATGAACCACAATATCAATAAGACTAATCATCAAATGTGAGACCTTGTACTGTGTTCTCATCAAAAAATCCCTAAATCGATAAAAAAACAAAGACCTCCGTCGCCCATGAAATAGGATAAAAGAAAACCAAATCGGCAGGAAAACACATAATACATCAGCATGATAGTTCACAAGAAAACTGCAACGATGGGTAGTAGAAAAAATATGGGTTTCACGACCAACTGAAATCTTCAGCGATCAGAGGCTCTAAGGACTACAGATCAACGGCTTTAAAACTAAGCATCTCCGCAGTGTCGACGATATAAATCGCTAAACGCCGCCACATCAGAAATTGGAACCACTATTCAATAAACACCTCTGCATCGACGAGAGGAAGGACTATATGTCAGATGGTTAGTTCACTAAGCAGTCGTAACGGCAGAAGACACACAGACTAAGGGTTCTGCGGTCAAATAAAAATTGTTGGTGATCGGAACAACTAAGGACTACGGATCGACGACCTTGAAACTAAGCATATCTGTAGTGTCGGCGTTTCAAAGCTGAAAACTTTGTAATGTCAGCAATATAAAGCACTAAACTCTACCATAGTCACGTATTGGATATCAGAGCCACTAACCAATAATGCATCGGCAGATGAACAAACTAAACGTCAGAGAGATAGTTTGATCAATCACCACAACGGTGGATAACAAACTGACTTCGGACCCCGAAGTTCACAAAACCATTGACAATCGAAGGCTCTAAGTACTATGGATCGACAACTCAAAGGACTAGCCCTCCGATCAATTGTCAAACACTGCTCTGATAGTGAAAAGAAAACAAAATAATTGAAAAGCAAAAGGTTTGAGCAATAAAACCACGGAATCGGTGAGAATAAGAACTATCCGTCGGCACGTTCTCTATTTGCACTCTGAAACGGCGGCAATATAGAAGACTAATGCCCTGATTCACGCATCAACAGATTTTCGATAGCGATAAGAAAAATCATCGAACAATAAAAAAATGTTAAGTGCTGAGAAACAAAACTCCAAAGTCAAAAGCATTGGCTAGACAAAAAGGCAGTTTTAGATCATTCAACTTCTGAAATGAAGGAAAATAGTTGACCTCAATTCACTTTCAAAAAATCCAAAATTGTAGTAGAGGAAAAACAAAGTTCAGGAATCCAAACAATCCCAGGAAAGATAAAATCAAAAGGAGGGTCCAAAATTTTAAAAAATTTGGGGAAAAAGGTTGCAGTTGCAACAATTGGCGACTACCTGGTGAACACAGATCTCTGGATAACTTCTTCTTTGAGCAACGAGCTGTTATGACAATAAATACCAACATGCTGAATTTTTCTAGATGTCTGGATTTCTCAAATAACGGATGTATGTACTTTAACCATTGATGATAGTCCAGTTTAGGGATAATGGGAACCAAGATTTAAAAGTCTAGATAACTCTTTTGAGGCCAGGAATATGAATTTCATTTTTTTACCTCTGTCTTCGGGTAGCTCCCAGCTTGGATACCACAGGATTGTAACATATGGTAAATAGAAATATTCGTTTGTTCCTCATTCCCATGCCATTTTGCACTTTTTTTCCTTTCTGAGTCCTCCTGCATGCCATCTTTCTGAATTTTTATTCAGGATCTACTATCCATAGTGTCCTTTTGTGTGAGAGATGTATTTAATTTTCAGCTCACGGATAGAGAAGAACTTTGGCAATCTTGTAATTATATGGTTTAGTACTTTGTTTTGATACATTTGCTTTCTTAGGAGTTTTTTTTTGAATCTTATTCACCTTTTGGATTTCAATTCTTGGCATGGGATCTTTTAAATATAATAAACTATTCACCATGCTTCCTCTCCATGGGTCTTTGCTGTCACCCCCTAAGTGATATGGATGGAGCCCCGAAATAGTATTCCAGACCTTTTGATCATGAGTTATTTTACAAGGATTAAGTAGGACTTCAATGTGTTCATAGCCATTTAGGAAAACTGCTGAACTAGAAGAATTATTTCAAATAAATCAATAGTGCACATTCTTATAATCAAGGATTTTAGTTAATCCAGAATTCTGATGAACTCCATGCAACCAAAAATTTGCTTCTTTATTAAAATCAATCAAACCCTAACTAAAATAAAAAAAATAAGCAAATCAAAACAAAACAAAGAAATCCGTTTATTTATGTACAAGACATCCAAGAAATAAAAATCAAGAAAAAAAAACTTGAGAACTAAACCATTAACTGGTAAGTTCTCCTCCCACCCCTATAAATCTTGCAACTTGTGAGTTGAGGGGCTATGATTAGATGCAAATTAAAAAGAGCCTACCCATTATCTAGTTCTACCGAACTTGAATTAAAAACTACATCAGAAACTAAATCTACTATTTTACAGTCAATCTCATGAGCCTGCGAAAATCGAGGGAGATTGGGATGGGTGTCAGGTGAACTGCTGGCTTCTTTAGCTAGGTAATTTCTCGATTCTAGTTCAATGAAGTAATTTCCCAACACAGAACTCACTGGTTCATTTTTTTCTCCAACTGAGTAACATTGTACTTCATCTTAGGCTCTCTTAATATTTTTATCTGATTAGGACTTCCCTTATGGGGAAACCACAGATGTGACCAATCTGATGCGAAGTATCCATTTAGCATTTTTGACCAGTCTCAACTCAAAAAAAGTCCATAAACATCAGGTATGTCTGCCACTACAATATCGATGTACTGACATACCTTCTCATTTGCAGATAATCGAATTATAACATCTTCCATTTCTCCTATTACTTTCACAACCTTCCTGTCTAATTGAATAACTTTCCAAGTGGATGGTTTAGGTTGTCCATTGATTCTCTTGCAGACTAAAAGTGGCATAACATTGATTGATGCCCCTGAGTCTACTAAAAATTTGTGCACATTATAGTTGAAAATCTCAAAAGTTAAGAGAAATGGTGGGGTTTTAAATTTAGACTTACCTCCCACACTTGCTTCAACAACTTCTTCTTCAGGTTGGTTATCAGTAGGAAGCTCTTCTTTTGGTACTTCAAGTGCTTTTAACAATTTTTCTTTCTGCTGAGGCACATTACACATTTCAAATAGTGAGATATTTTCCTTAGCTTTTTTAATATCTTCCACAATATCATACCCCATCTCATGTTCTTTGAGATTCTTTTTTACATTATCAATCTTCTCTTCAATAGGATTAACAAGCATGCTAATTTTCTTTGGATCTTGACTTGTAACGGTAAATTCAGGTATTTTATCCACTGTGGTGTTCTTCTGTACTTTCTTAATATTTTATTCAAGTCTCTTAATTTTCGGAAGTATTGACTTGCCTTCTTTTACCAAACCCTGACTTCTTGTTGTCACATTGGTTTCTAATATCTCCTCTCGTTTCAGAGAACCTTCTTCCAACGTATCAAACATTGAGACACAATCCCATAAAACTAAAGCATCTCTCTCTTGCTTTTCTGTGGATTGATTATTTTTTTCTTCCTCCTCATCAGTTTCTGTTAGTTTGGAGTCCAATAACTGATTCATTACCAATGTCATTAAATTTATCCATTGGAGGAAATTCTTCTCAGAATGAGGTTGCTAATGAAAGGTGCACAAATTATCCATACCTACCTCAGTTAAATTCATTGATGCAGGACTGTGTGGAGGAGGTTTAGGTTGATTTTTGTCCTCCCTCCTTTTATAGTAAGGCTTATAAGATTTCTGAGCTTCCTTTTCTTTTTCCAAATCTATTACTCTGTTGGATAGCTTCTACATCATCTTCACCATCCCTTCAAAATCATGTGACTGCTCATCCTTAGGCTTAGTCAGTAATAAAGGTTTCTTACCTCCAAAAGTTTTTTCTTCCGACTGCGCATGATAATTTTCTATGCTTTCCTTCTCAGCCACTACCCTCTCAGCTTCTTCATAAGTTTCTGATAATGAAGGTTTGACTGACATCTTGGAAAACACGACCAAGTTAGGCCCTAGAGCTGAAGTATAATATTCAATCAGAACTTTATCAGATGGTTTATCAACGGCCGATTTTTTTTTTAGATAAGCATCAAATCTTTGAGTGAAATTATGCACTTTTTCCTTTCTTTCTTTCTTTAAAGTGCATAACCCTTTCATTAAAGCTGCATGAGTTTTCTGGACATCATATTTACTTCTAAATATTCTCTCAAATGTGTCCCAGTCTGTGATTGAATTTGCGGGAAGAGCAAAATACCATGAGGTTGCTGCTCCTTTCAGGGTGTGTGGAAACAATCTATAGACCACATCTTCATGCTCCCCAGCCCGTAGTCCTTCTATAGCCAAGTAAAAACTTTGGAAATGATCATCTACCAGAATTTTTTGACTTGGGTCAAACTTAGGCAACATTTTCTCAAAAGCTTGAGGCAAATCATGCAAGGGAGGTGTTAGGTTTAATGGTGACTTAGCCCTCTAAGCAGGTGGTGGATTTGGTGGGTTTGGTGGTTGATTTGCGTTTACATTAGCCATGATTTTGAGTGGAGAATGAGGTGGTGACTGAACATGGGTATGGACAGGTGAACAGTAAGGTGTATCTCGGTCCAATTGATTCAGAGGTTGGACAAATTCTTGTAAGGATGCTTCTACTAGTTCTTCAAAATATTCTACCAACACTGCGTCTTCTAATTTAGGGTGATCCCTTTTTTAATATTCTCTTTTGGGTAAGACAGGAATAATCGACAATCCTCCGAGCTTCTTCGTATATTCCCTAGTAATTCTTCTCAAATCATTAACTACTTCATTATCTACAGAATACAAATACTCTTTACCCTTCTCTTCAGGAGTTGGATTGTGAAACAAATTGCTTTCAGAACTGTCACTGGTAGAATAATTTCAAGAAAATGGGTTTCCTCAGCTAGCCATGAACTGGCTACCCTCCTTATAGCACCAAAAACTGTTGAGGCCTGGAAAATTGCAGGTAACAATAGTTAGGGATTCTCCCCAATAAACGTTCCCAACTAGCCCGTTATTGTTTGGTATGGGGAATCCATTTGGTTTACAATCTGGATACCATAGGTCAAGTAACAAAATAAAGGTTTTACCGGTTACGGCCCAGTCCACCGTGTGTATTTTTAGTCTTTTGAATTTATGTATGATGTGCAAGTGCCTATCTAAAAATGCAGATAGATAGAGATAGCGAGGAGCGTCACAATGTGATGCGCTGGTTCTTACCTCTCGTCTTAACTCTCTCGCATCTAAATCACACACAACAAGAAACTAAAACTAACTATCTAACCTATCCCTAGGGAGAAAAATTATCAGTTATCAATGAGTAATGTATTTCTATGCATGCATTAAGAAAAATCACAAATAGCTGTTACTTATTTCAGAACACATGAACATTAATAGATATATGAACAACAAGATAACTTATTGTTTATGAAAACCTTCATTACTCACAGTGGAAATTTCACAGAATAAACTAGAGTGCATTCATAACATGAACATAGATTCAATGAGTTAGAATGATCTCACAGTTAATGGAAATAAGCTGAAAACGCAATAGTTCACATTCAGCTGATCCATAGCACAACATTTGAAACATTCCACCAAGCTTTCTCCACCAGGAAACTTGTAATTCTTTATTGCAAAAGGAAATAGTTCTTCTTACAACATACTTCTCACAAATCTGTTTGGGAAAAATTCCCTTCTACATCTAACTCTCCTATACTTATACAAAAAAAAACCTTTGGGTTTCCCCCAAATGACTTTTGGGCTTCCCTAACATTTCAATCCCAAATATTTGTCTTGTAGTGAGTGCTCCTAATTTTATAGAATACATTACATTTAAAACAAAAATAATAGAACACATCACGAAGAGGGGCCAACTTGGTCATTGACGAAATTTTCCCATGCCTGGGCCTCTGCCGCTATCGATTCTGCTCAATAATCCATTGGTCTTTTTTAGATCATGTTTATCTTAGACCCTCGCTTTCTTCTTCTCTTTTCTTCATCTCCGCTTCTTCCTTTTTCTTTCTCCTGTCCCATTCTTCAGTCAACTATCTTCTGCTTTGTATTTTAGATATGTCTTCTTTGCAGCAGCAATCATCTTGTCCTAAACATAACAAAAACTGTATCAGTCTATTTACCTCCTCCATATGCATTCCGTACAATAAAGTATACATAGTATTAATGCATGAAATGAAAGCATGATAAGGCAAATAAAATCCTGCAAGCCGGGTCTGAAAATCGTCTAAGTATGTCTGTAGTTCAAAACACAACCCTAATAGAAAAACTCATAAATAATCCGGATTGCATTCAAGATCATCTAACTTTTCAATAAAACATGAACCACACTATCAATAAGACTAATCATCAAATGTGAGACCCTGTACTGTGTTCTCATCGCAAAATCCCCAAATCGATAAAAACATAAAGACCTCCGTTGCCCATGAAATAGGGTAAAAGCACACCAAATTGGTGGGAAAACCTTATCGGTAGGAAAACACATAATGCATCGGTAGGATAGTTTACAAGAAAACCACAATGGTGGGTAGTAGAAAAACTATGGGCTCCGTAACCAACTGAAATCTTCAGCGATCAGAGGCTCTAAGGACTACGGATCGGTGACTTTAAAACTAAGCATCTCCACAGTGTCGGCGATATAAAGCACTAAACGCCGCCGTATTGGAAACTGGAACCACTATTCAATAAACACCTCAGCATCGGCGAGAGGAAGGGCTATATGTCAGATGGTTAGTTCACTAAGCAGCCGCAATGGTGGAAGACACACAGACTAAGGGTTCCACGGTCAAATAAAAACCGTCGACGATCGAAACAACTAAGGACTACGGATCGACGACCTTAAAACTAAACATCTCCACAGCGTCAGCGTTTCAAAGATGAAAACTTCATAATGTCAATGATATAAAGCACTAAATGCCACCATAGTCACGTATCAGATATGGGAGCCACTAACCAATAATGTGTTAGTAGATGAACAAACTAAACGTCGGAGAGATAGTGTGATCAATCGCTGCAATGGCGGATAACAAATTGATTGTAGACCTCGCGGTTCACAAAACTGTCGGCGATCGGAGGCTCTAAGTACTACGTATCGATGACTCAAAGCTCAATGCTTCTGCCATGTCAGCAACGTAAAGGACTATCCCTCTGATCAATTGTCAAACACTGCTTCGATAGCGAAAAGAAAACAAAATCATTGAAAAGAAAAAGGTTTGAGCAATAAAACCACGGAATCGGCGAGAATAAGAACTATCTGTCGGCACGTTCTCTATTTGCATTCCGAAACAGAGGCGATATAGAAGACTAATTCCCTGATTCACACATCAACAAACTTCCAATAGCGATAATAAAAATCATCGAACAATAAAAAAATGTTAAGTGCTGAGAAACAAAACTCCATAGTCAAAAGCATTGGCTAGACAAAAAGGCAGTTTTAGATCATTCAACTTCCGAAATGAAGGAAAACAGTTGACCTCAATTCACCTTCAAAAAATCCAAAATTGTAGCAGAGGGAAAATAAAGTTTAGGAATCCAAACAATCCCAGGCAAGATAAAATCAAAAGGAGGGTCCAAAATTTAAAAAAAAAATGGGAAAAAAGGTTGCAGCTGCAACAAACCTATTTTCAGAAATTCATCTCCTAGAAAGGGTGAAATGGTGAGGATTTGGGGAAGTTGTATCAGAACGATGCCTATGAGGAAGAAAGGATCCTCACCCTTGATATTGAAGACACCTATAGGATGATTCAACATTATATCTTTGAGGATACTCTGAACCGTCACTTTCAATCAAGTGAGCTGGAACCCAACTGCCACATTTCCGTTTTAATCCAGCATGCTTGTTGTTGTTTATTTCCTGTTTTGTATGTAAATCATGACAAATATTCCTTGTCAGAGTCTGTTAGGATTTAGAATTATGGCTTGGGATTATTCCCCATCTTCTGTAACCAATTTTGAGGCCCTGTTTCCAGACACATCTCGGGGGAAAACAAAATTATAAATAGAACCTCCTCAGAGGAGGATAGAGGTTGGACTAATTCTCATTTTTGAGGCTTGAGCGCCGGTTTTGTAGTTCTGAAATTTTTTTTTGGGAGATTCAATGAATATATTTTCTGTTGTTATGAGATTCATCACGGTGTTGGTGTTTAGTCTATGTTTCCTGTTTATTTCGTTTACATCTGTGTTATTTCTGCCAATACATTTCGAGATTAGCATGCAAGAATTCGCTCTCTGTTAGGCGCTCCTGCATCAGAAATCGTGTTTGTAATGTGACTATAATAGTTGCTACAGAATTCATCCATAGATAGGTGCTCTGTTTTAGCTATTTCCCTTTTTTATTTTCTAGGAAAGGTGGGCTCATAGATTCATCCTTGATAGATGCCTCTATTCTTCATCGGGCTGCTTCCTCTTTCTACCTGCCATCACTATACATCTATTTGACTGAATGCTATGCTTACTTTGCCTCATAATTTAGGGGAGAAATCACTGTTTATTATCTGCTGTAATTTCCTTAAATGTTTTAGGTTGTGACTCCATTTCCCGATGGTTTTGATTTTGTTTGTCTTTTCACCATTTTATTTTGTAGTCTTTTGCATGCTATTTAAAGTTTAAATGTGTATGTAAAGGTTACTATGACAAGAGAGAGCCCTCTCTTACTACCTTGGCTAGAAGGAAGTCTAAAGGTTGGTTGAAATGGTTACCCCTGTGACTTCCTACAACACCCATAGGAAAATCACATCCTTGGGTAAAATGACATTGCTCAGTTCTATGACCTGGTTGAGCCATCGGTCTTAGACACTTTTTTGGTTTCATATGCTCTGGAGACTCCACTCAAGGCCTTTGAAGGTGACTCCACTGGGAACCTTGAACACCCAAAAGATGCAAAGTTTTCAAAGGTTCCATGGTGACTCCACTGGGGAAAATGATCCCAATATAGCTGAGCCTGGAAGGGATTGGTAAAAGGTGAGGTACTCTGTTTCCTTTCTCTAAGATGTCTTGTCCTTCTTGATACATTTTTTCCTATCCTTACCTGGGCCAGTCAGAAATATTTTCCAATATCTGCCGCACTTAGGGAAATACCCTAGGCCCACCCTTGTATATCCCTCTTTGAATACCAAGAAATCTCCTTCGCCCTCTACATATGACCAGGGCCAAACCCCTTCATCTGAGCCCCATGAGGCTCATGATGTTGCTATGGATCATGTGCCCTCCTCTAAACAGGCCTCATCCGACTCCATGGTCAAAGGACCACTCACTGTTGCAACATTTCCTACCCTCCATTCAAAATTTGTAGAGCCTCCATTATTCAAAGATTTATCCCATCTTGAAAGCTCTGCCATAACCCCATCCAGGGCCAAATGATTCACCCCTATACTCCTCCCTTCAATCCTTCATGACCTTCCTTAGGGGTATGCCCAAAGACTCAAGTAGTTTTTTGGTGAGAAAGGATATTTGGCTAAGGAGAATTTGGGATGGTTTGAAGACTGGACCGATGTTATAGCCCAAAATGACACATCTCTTCCTATGACCACTCTCCCATGATTCTGTCGCATGTCGACGCTTCCATCACAACACTTCATGAAAGTCACTGAAAAAACACCTAACTTGGAGGACCCATATCCAGAGTTCTTTAAATCTTTTTCACCTCCTCTCTACACCCTTGGAAAGGTATCTGAGTCAGCTAAAACTTTTTAGAAGACACCAAAGTCAGAAAATTCCCTTGAGTACCCTAAAAATGATATTTTTTGATGTACACATGAGTTTCCTTAAGGAAACCCGCCTGTTGCACACGACTTGCTATATATAATACCCACATGTTGCATGTGACTTGCTATATATAATACCTGCCTGTTCCCCAAATACATGACTATTTACATTGAAACCCGTGTGTACCTCCTGCACACTTCTGAAAGCCACGTGTTTTTTCTGTAGATGTCAAATTTTTTTTTCTTGATTTTGGGTAGTTTGGGTGGTTATGCAACTGAATCCTTCAGTTGTAACTGATCCTATCCTAACCCCTAACTTTTCAGAACACTATATAAGAGAGGGAGAGGGTCCATGAGAAGGGACTTGAAATTTTGAATTTTCATCCTGGAGGAATTGGGACTCTCATTCCCCCCACCTTTTCCCTAGAATATTTCTCCTTGTGTTGCAGAGATTGGAGGCTGAACTCCTTGGATAAGAGAAGCAACAGAACCAGATTGAGGTTTCGTGAGGTGCCCAAATTGAAGAGAAGGTATATTTTTACTTCATTTCATGATTAATAAAGTTGTGATGTCCTTCTTCTTCCCAAATAATTGTTCAATGTGTGATTGAATCTCTGTTTATGATCATATGATGATGTTATTCAGATCATTATTTCATGTTTATTTTCTTATCATTTCTTTATATGTGGTCATATTGGTTTGAGGAAGGTATAATTCATTTGCAGGTCTCTTGGAGCAAGAGGAGAAAGAGGAGGATTGAAGGGATACTTGGATCAACCTTCATTTGGATAAGGTAGGAACTATTCCAATCTCTAAACTTATTTATATATACTTGCAGAACCATTTGCCTCTCTCTTTCAGCCCCAGTATGTTGATGGCCTCTTTAACCCTAGCCATAGTAAACTTTCCTCTGCAACAGTACTGGTGAGTCCACTAGGGAGAGCCTTGTATGTTAGGGGTTTCTATGTTTTTCTTCCAGTTTTTGGCAAGTTTTTAGGTCCTTATTGCTACTTAGGAACACCTTCTAAGTCTGATAGTACACTTCCCCTGCCTTCCTAAGGCAGTTTTTGACCTTTTTTGGGATTTTGCCCACCCATACGCAAGTTGCAGACTAAAAAGTCATGTGTATGGTGTGTACACGCGACCTGATATATTGTCAACCCATGTATGACACATGACCTGTCAGTAGGAAAACTCGCGTGTGCCCTTAAAACAATGTTTTTTCCTCATTTTTTGTGGCTTTTTTTGCTGTTGTGGGATGTCTGGTAGGTCATTTGGGATACTTTGCAGGTGCATGACTCCAGGGAGTTAATGTAATCCCTTTTGGTTGTTCTTTATCTATGTGGTAAGTATTTTTACAGCATTAGGATTTTCTCTTTTCTCATCCCCCCACCCCGTTTTCTTGGAATGATTTTTGGATTATGTTTCTGGTCAGCCTATGTTAGTGATATTTGTCTGAACTTAGAAGCTTATTGGTATTTGTTTCCTTCTTCTTTTGTTGGTTCAATTCATTGTGCAAAAATAGTTGAGTTGTCTCTTATGAAGGCCTTCCTTCCAAGTAGGGTTTATACTGACTTTAGGGCATTCTAGAGTCTATTCGGTGGTTGTATAGCAGAGTTCCTTTTGCTTTATTCTTTTATCTGCATACTTTAGTTTGTAGGTAGTTTTCTTTTGCATTTATAAATGAAAAAGAAAAAGAACATATAGTTGTTTAATATGCATGTAGATTAGGGTTTTGTCTTTAATGCACTGCATATCATTATTTTTGAAAAAAATTAAAAAGAAATTGTTCTTTTGTGGCTTTCAAGTTTCTATTTGAAAAAGAAAGAGAAGTAGTTTTCTTTTCGCATTCCAATTTTCTCTTTTGCTTAGTCATTTTGTTTCAAATTTGAGTCAAAACACCATACAAGTTTCACGCCATTACCTATGACTAATAACAACCAATTCAAACGAATGATATAATTAAAAATTACTACTAAGTTGTCGTTTTTAGGCTCTTACACCAACTAGCTTAGGGTAGACTTGTGGACTGGGGAGTTTTAATTGTCCATAAGTTCTTGATTTTAGATGTAGTTGGCCCATAACTAGGTAAATCCTCCTCTATATTGAGTGCATTTTGGGATATCCTCTCACATAGGAGTTAAGCACGAGGCCGCGTGAGGACCTGGATTGAGGAGATAACCCTCCGATTCCTTTTTTGAGCATAGATCATGATTTTTATGCATTTGGGGACTTCTGTCAATATCACCTCTTGGGACTCGTGTGGTGCTAGTGTTGACAAGGTTTCAGGATTTGCTACCCTACCCATGAGTATGAATCAGGCTTGTGACTATCCCCCCAGGTTCTCAGTATAGTTGCGGTAGCCTTTAGTCTCTCTGACATTAGGGTTCATACACAGGTATACCGGAAGGCTATTTGTGGTCTACCTTGGACGGGATTGGAAGGTAACCCCAGTAGAAGGGGTGGGAGGGAAGTTAGGTGATTCCTCCACTTATGCCTAAGAACATATACATGGACACCAAGTAACCATCTATCAACTTTCTTCCAGAAGGCATCCTTATTTTCCTGGTAGTTAGGTAATTTTATAGTGGTGTGTTCTTTGTACTGTTGGTTTCCTATCGACCCCAGACTTTGTCTCCTTATTTGAATCTATGGATAACACCCCTTTGAACATCAACCAACAAATACCCATGCTGGGAACTCCTTTTACTATTCCTCTTGTAATCAAGAATAATGCACCTTCTGCAGACAAAAGTTGTTCCTCTAGTCTGAATGGTTCAGATCCAGAACAAATGAGTGAATAACTTGGTTGAAGACCTTCCCTGAATGTTATAGAATCCTAGAATATAACTCTGCTGAAATTCCTGTACACCTGTAAGACATATCAAACATACAAAGACATCAAAGCTACCCGAAAAACATCTACACGTCCATATCAGTGACTAAGGAATCCAATAACATATATGCGAGATTTACACAACAAACATGTGGGAAGGAAATCAACTTTGCATTAGAAGATAAATGAAAGAGCTTACAACCATGTGCCTTAGTGTTAAGACACTCCTTGACAAAACTAATACCTTATCCCTGATAGCTCCAACTTGCTCCACAATTTCTCTCCAATGGATTAGGCCAGGTATCAATTCAACAACATAACTCTACTATTCTTCTCCTCCCCTCAACTATGGACATGAGCTTGTATTTATAAGGCTCCATGGATAGGGATAGTTGAGAGAATTATGGGTGAGGTGGGTCAAAGATCCTTCCAAGAGGGATCTTGAGCTCAAATAACCCATATTGATAGGGATAAGGGAGGATATGATGCTCATGGCTTAGAAGCCTCAAGAAACTTCTCTTTTTCCCATATTACCCAGGGTACCACTTTTGTTCCCTTATGACATATCGATTTAGGTGAGAAACACTTCAAAGACAAAGCACTTCCGCGGTGGCACCGCTTCTCTATAATAGGACATAGGTAGTGCTAAATAAGGTACCACTCATCAGCCAAAGGGTAAGCGCGGTGCTAGGTTTTTTCAAGTAGAATTGATATCCAGAGAAATTTTCCACTCCAAGTTTTTGGATTAAGGAAAACCTAGGGGTTAATGATCTCATCACATGTTGGTGACAGGATTTGGGTATAACAGAATGCCACCCAAAGCATGAGACTTAGAGGGATACAATGAGCGAGAGATTTGAGAGAACAAGTTGTCACTTTGAGGTGAGGATCAGCTTGATCGAGGAGTGTCATTGAGTAGGCATCTGTAGTAAATCAATACTTTTGACTCATAGACAAATGTAACCAACTCATGGCCGCAGACCAATACAAGGCAGATCCATGAGAGGAATAAAAAACCATGGCTACTAGAATACAACGTAGATCCATGTGATAGAGGACTCAAACTTGGACATAGCTACTAGACTAAAAACATAGATCTATGTCATACATATACAAATTTGAGCATAGCCACGACCATACAAATGTGGATCCATGCTAGATATACAAAACTCCATCGCAACCGGGGGAAAGAAATGAGCGCTAAACAAATACCCAGGGTCTTCGTCTCATCTTCCACAAAGTACAATTCTATCCATGTGATTACAATGTTCTAAAGTTGAACATGGTAGAAACCACTTGATTACCGGCCAATGATGTGAACCGTTAAAAAGTGAGAGGGAGATCACTATTGATGTCAATGATTCCCAAGGCACCCTAGTACAATCTACTGAGTGTGAATAAATGTCTTGATGTCGAACACCCAGTCAATTCTATCGATCAAAGGTCGATGATGTGAAGCTATGTCAAGAGCGAGAGAATATGTCATTGAGACATACATATCTCAAGGTACTAAATTTGTTTCTAAGACTATTTCCTAGATGATGACCTGATGTCGATGGGAATAGTCTCATCGAAGGAGGGCCATGATGAGTCCCACATCGACGACATGAAACTTGAAACAAAGTTCTATAATTATGTGAATGAGGTAACCATAAGGATGACTCAAAAGTACTAAAACAGAGATTGTTTTTACTGCAGAGGTAAACTTCTTCAACTTCCCTTTGAACATCAGGCGACACTACAAAATACTTGGCAGGATGACTAAACCAAACAAACACACAATGCGATGGTGGACAATGCATTCTTTTGAAAGACTCAAAGGAGTGACATGACTCATGAAAGTGGATCATCATGGAGATCAACTGAATACCCAATTGATTGAAATGATATGCAGACAAGTGTCATGTTCAAAGGTAACAACAAACTGCCAGATATTTGCAAAATGATTCCCTTCCCATTTTCCCCATCATGGTTGATGAGTGCCTCTTTTCATTTTTACAAGTTCAAAGAGGGTAACAAACACTCATTATATCTCATCCAAATACAAGTCCAAACTCATATTTTTTACGAACCTGAGAGAGGAGGGGTTCGTTCCCAAAAGAGGGTCTCTCAATGTTTAATTTAACGATTCCAATGAAAGTTAACTCAGTATCGTTCATGTTTAGAGAGTCTAAATGACCATGGAGGAAGACTCCATAGGGTCCTTTTTCATAAAATAGTTCACCTGAACTGAAAAAGTGATAACCTATTGTCAGATGAATGACTCTTCAAGTGATTTAATGAGTGTGAAGAAGACAAGATCACTCGACAATCTTTTCATATATAAGGATCCCGAAAAGAGTTTAAAGAAGACTCCACTAGGTCTCTTTTCACGATGAGATATTTTACGAATCTGAAAAGAATCAGAAAATGACTCAGATATTTGATGCTAAATTTGGAGAGCATGACCAAAGTGTCACAATAAACGCTCAAAAGACTTTTTCTGTTTTATGGTAGTATGACAAAGCCAAAAACAAACTCCCAAAAATTTTACTGCTACTGCTCTTCTATCCTGCAACGACTTGAAAAATAAGAGTTAAATTCTCCAATAATCGACATTAAAGGATTATGACCGATAGATTTCGAGTAATAAATTATTTTAAAACAAAACTATAACATGTCAAAACCTAAAATGTATATAAAAGTTATGTAAATAGTAAAAAATCAAAACAATTTACCATTTACCCATAGATGAGACTCTTTTGAGCATTTTCTTGGCCATCTTTTCAGTCACTATTATCGGGAGCATCTACCATCGGATTCACGCATCGTCAGTTCCAGGTAATATCTTAAACCCTACTCTTTCATTTCATGCTTTCAATTTTGATTTTTGGTGGTGTTTTGGGCCTATTGGGTGAGCCCTAAAACCATGGAAGTGGGCACTGCTCTTATCCTTTGCAGGATAAGCGATACCCCGCTAAAACCACACCTAAAACACTACACATAGGTGATTCCACCTCCTATCCTCAATGGGACACAGGTGGTGCCGGCCGCGGGTAAATAAAAATGCATGCACAAGAAAAACTAGCTCAAATTTGATGATTTGAATGATTGGGTATGTTTCTAATTGGTCTTGTGATGGTTTTTTGACAGGTTACCATTGATAAAAATGGTAATTTGGAAAGAGAGAAAACATGACAATGATGATGCATTTTCCGAATGAAACATGGGTTGTATAGCTGCGTTGAGAGATTGTGGCCTTTTAAAGTTTTTTCGCACACCCTGCATGGTATCACATGAGCGCCTATTAGAGCATATCCTTTGGATTTGGAATCCAGAGCAACAATATTTTGAAGTTGGTGCTCACATATTGAAAATTGAATTAGAGGACATTTACTTCCTGACAGGCCTATTGAGATGGGGTGCTCCCATCTCTTTGAATGGTTCTCGTGGAGGGGACATTACTACTCAAGAGTTTATAAACCACCATTGCATTCCTAGGACCAGGACACTGGGGAAGAAAATTCCCATAAAAGAAGTGGTGGATGGCCCACTACGGACAATTTTGTTTACCATGTAGAGACTGGCTGAGAGGTACACCAGGAATCTAGAGCACATATGCTCTACACCATAGAGGCCATGGTGCCCACAGTTTTCAACTGGGTAGAAGCTCTACTTCCGATCTTCAAGGATCAGCTGACCAAGTGTCGGTAGGGGGAGATGAAGCAATTTGGTTTTGGTTCCATTCTAGCTTGTTTCTTTTTTGAGTGGGTTCCACAGATGAGACCCCAGGTGGATTTTACAAAGTTGAGGGCGCGAGACCCTCGCATGTAGAGATGGGTCTGGATCATGGCCCGTACTGGAGCGGATTGAGGAAAGGTGAAGTTTGGTGACTCATTCTTTCGATGGTTGAGAGATCAGCTCCTCATGGTGGAGGACTATGCATATGCAGGCATTGAATTCAGTGGTGACCCTGACCTATCACTCCCACCTGGAGGTTAGTGGGGTGATATTGGTAAGAAAAAACCCTAAAATGGAAATAGTTTTTTGATGTTTTGATGTTTTATATTTTTTATGTTTATTAACGAGACTTGAATGTTTTCATGCAGATGTTGGAGTAGCACGACTTGGGGGAGCCTCCCCTCTAGACAGGCGAGCCAGAGCTCGTTTTGTACCACAGGGCGATGATGTGATAGGGGAGCTAGAGGATAACCTCGAGAGGTTGAATCTAGAAATCCCAGATGCCTTGATCAATGACCTCCCACTGAGGCACCAGAGACCTACTGCAGGAGTACAGAGTCGTTTCAGCAGACTGCTACATCGAGTAGCTCGGTTGGTTATGTGTTACCATGAGCATCACTAGCTAATAGGGTGCATGATGTATTCCTTGAAATCTGATAGATAACTTCGGGACTTTTGTATGATGATTTTTTTCTTGAAATCCTGAGCGCTTCAGATGAGGTCTCGTGACCTATTTTTTGTAAAACATGTTTAGATATATATACATAGAATTCTACCTTGGTGTTTATATGTCTCAAATGGTGAATGTATTTTATATGAGTTTTATGTGTCTTTTACAGTTTATTTACATTGAACCATGTTTGATTTTCATGTCATGAATGGGCAATATGCCAATCTAGGATGTAATTTTCCAATGAGTCGACAACTGCATTATGTTCCCTAGGGATATGCATATAGGTGATAGTTTCAAATGACCTTTCTAATAAGCGTACCCTCTGGAAGAGACGAAGAAGTACATGATTCATAATGGTATAGACATGGTTTAAATGACAAACCATAAGTTGCGAGTCCATCAAGACTACCAAGTTGTAAAAATCTTGGGAGGTAGCTTTAGTTAGAAGACCTATGACAACTCGGTACTCAACAATATTTTTGGTAGCGGGACCAATACAAAATACTCCTGAACTGACCAAATTGTAATTTGGGGAATAGAGAACCCAAGCAGCTGAGGCAAGATTCAAAGTGTGGTGGCAAGCACCATTAGGGAAGCCGTAGAAATCCATTTCCTCTACACAACCAAAACATGGTATAAACAGATATTGACACTAAACTCAAAACCATATTGAAAATACTTAAGCACACTAAAATTCAAGTAATATACATATATACAAGATACTATCCAAGAGAGACCTAGGCATAGTACCTCTTCAGGTACAACCCATTGCGAGGTTGTCCTAAGAGGATTCCATCATAGTCCATGAGCTCATAGGCCCCTTTCTCTAAAACTTTGGAAATGATGAAAGGACCATACCACATGGATTCTAACTTCCCTTTCCCTAGTTTGTCATATCTCTAATCATAGGTCAAAACTAGGTCACCCTTGTTAAAGGCACGAGGTTGGACAGACTTGTCATACTGCACCTTGACACTTTTCTTGTGTGCCTCATTAGCTAAGGCATCATCGCTTCTAGTTTTTCCAAGTTTATTCAAGTATATAAATATCTCTTCCTCTATGGAAGTGTTTGGGAGAAGTTCGATGGCAAGTTTCAAGGAAGGAATATGACATTGAATCAGAAAGACAACTTCTAGTCCGCAGATAAGCTGAAAACGTGTGAAACTAGCAGCTATTTTCACTGAAGTCCTGTAAGCCCAAAGAGCGAAGAAAAGAATATGGTGCCATTTGGATTTATGGTCTCCAACCATCCGACGAAGCATTGCTTTCAAAACTTTGTTAATGGCATTGACTTGACCATTAGCTTGCGGATAATAGGGCGTAGAGTTTTCATGACAAAAACTTAGCTTGGCACCTATTTTCTCCATCATTTGATTACAAAAATGTGATCCGTGATCAGTAACTATGGAATCCAGGACTCCGAATCTTGATATCACATGATTGAACAGGAAGAGAGTGGTAGGCTTACCATCCTCTGCATATGTAGGCATGGCCTTAGCCCATTTTGTAAAATAATCAATGGATATGATGGTGTAACCATGCCCCCCGACTAAGGTAGGATTACAATGCATATAATCGATCCCCCATTTGGCGAAAGGGCCAACGATAATGACAGGGTGTAATGGAGCAGCATGAGTGTGCTTTTTTGGATAAAAATGTTGATAGGGTGGGAAGTTCTTAACAGCCTCGTGATAATCTTTAAAGACTGAAGGCTAGAAATAGCCAGTGCGAAGGATTTTCTGGGCTGTAGCCATCCTAGATAGATGACCGCCACAAACTCCAGAGTGGCAATCACTCAAAACTTGTTCAAATTCCTCATGGGTAAGGCATCGCCGGAGAATGGAATTGATACCACGTCTATACAAAGTGTCGTTCAAGATGAGGTAGTATTTTGCGTGGTGACAGATACGGCAACGATCGTCATGGGATAGAGTGGGATGAAATCTTTGTGTCTAGAGATAGATGAGCAAATCTCCATACCATGGGTCAGTAGTGCTTGTCAAGAACAATAATTCATCTAGGAATGAATCACTGGGCTCAGATTCCATCGAAGCACAGGGAAGATCACACATGAGCTCAACAAATACCAAGGATTTCCTTGATGTAGCTTTGGCAAATTCCAGATCAAACTCTTGTAGGATGACTATCCATTGGGAGTACTTGCCTTCGAGCACCTAACGAGTCAAGTTGTAATACATAGGGTTCTGGTCTGCCAATACGGTGGTTGTGCAAAGAAAAATGTAGTGACAAAATTTCTGAACAGAAATGACCATGGACAATGCTAATTTCTCCACGTGTGAGCATCAAGTTTCGAAATCCATGATATTATTACTAGCATAATAGATCACATGCTCCTAAACGTAGAGATTATCCTGCACCAAAACCATAGAAATGGTAGTAGTGGAGGTAGCAATGTCTAGGAGAAAATCCTTTGAATAATTTGGGGGGCATATCATGGGTGAATGAGTCAGAGCATGTTTGAGATTATCAATGGCTCGTTGGGCTTGGTCATCCCAAAAGAACGGAGTTTCCTTCTTAAGGAGATGCATATAACCGTGTGTTTTCTCTGCAAATTTGCACATGAAAGAGCGGAGGAAGTTTTCCTTCCCTTGCAAAATTTGGAGTTCTAGAAGGTTGGTTGGGGCTGGTAGAGCTAGAATAGTGGCAATTTTCAATGGATCTATCTGAACGGCATCCTTAGAAACCACAAAACCTAACAGGTGTCCCATCTCAACATAAAAAACACATTTATGAGGATTGAGCCGTATGTTATAATGACAACATCTCAGGAAAATGTCTTTAAGATGACCAGGGTGGTCCTCTCGTTGCTGTGAATGAGTTGGGAAGTCGTCAAGGTATGGTTCTACAATATGTTTTATATCGTGAAATGCATAGGACATAGCACGTTGGAAAGTGGCTCCGGCATTTTTCAGGCTGAATGGTAACTTCCTATATGCAAAGGTTCCCCATGGGAAAATGAATGTTGTCTTGTGCTGATTGGTGGGTAAAATATCAATCTAATTATAACCTGAAAATCCATCCATAAATAAGAAGATGACACTTTCTCCACAGTTGTTGATAATCTGGTCGATATGCGGAGTGGGAAAGTTGTCTTTGGGACAAGCTTTGTTCAAATCTTTGAAATTGATATAGACTCTAATGGTGCCTTGCTTTTTATTGACAGGGACAATGTTTTATACCCATTCCATTAGGGGTACAGGATAAATAAACCCTACTTTTATTATCTTTTGTATTTCAGCTTTGATAGCTGGGCTTTTCGTGGATTGATTTGTCTTAGTTTTTTCCTGACAGGTTTTGTAGTGGGATAGGTTTTTATTTCGTGGACCACAATGGATGGGTCTATCCTTGGCATGTCTTCATAAGACTAGGAAAAAACATCACGGAATTCTTTGAAAAGTGCTATGTATGCTTTATATTATTCTGCTAAGCATTTATGCCCAACATGAACATGCTCAAGGGTGCCAGGCTTGGCTGATATATCAATTGGATTTGTTTGAGTAATGTTGCATAGGTTTCCTTCATAATCTGTGTTCTGCAACAATATAGGAGTTTGAGGTGTGTTGACAATATCAATGGAAAAAAGGGATGCAAAATCATGGTCTATCGAACTGGTGTTGGGGAGGAACGATGATCTATGATGATGATCCTCCCATATAGGTTCATTCATACTCATGATCTCCATAATGGACTCATCAAAAGGAAAAGTATAGGAGAGACAATCCAAAATAGTAAGAGAGGGTTCTAACCAGTAGGGCAGGTGGTAAGGGTCCGAAGCCACCAGATGAAGCTCATCAGTGTGGTTATCGAAAAGGGTTTGGATAACATTGTACATGGTTTCATGTGGACTCACCCAGGTGGAATCAAAAATTTGTTTACCCATTGGATCATAATCAAATGATGAAATCATATTTACTATCATCGTATCTGTGTTAGGAGGAGTTGATGAAAAAATCCCCATAAGGGACGAATCCTTCAGCATGCCTACCCCAATCGACTGGTAAGGAGGAGGGGACTGGCCTAACATAGGGATGTTATTATCCATAGAGGTAGTAACATTCAGCATACAGAAATAGAACTGGTCAATGGTGACAATCCTCCCTAGATGCAAAAATTGGACAGTTTGAAATACCGTCAAAGTGACAACAGTCATGGCGTAAAACCAATTTGTTCCTAAAAGGAGGTTGTAGTCTAACGGGGAATCTACTACTTCCACTTGAATAGAAATTACTTCCACTTGAATAGAAATAGTTTTTCCCATAAGCTCGATCGAAAGGGCTGGTGTGAGACCATGGGGTTGGAAACCTCGTCCATCAAAGGCTTTCATAGTCGTAGGTGATGTTACAAGCTCGAGAGAGCCAAAAGCTTTCGAACAAGACAGGGACAAAACCAAAGTTGAAGCTTCTTTGTCTAAGACAGTTCTAAAGACCTTCTTTCTGACTACTTTCATTATGATTTGGAAAGCAAAATTGTGAGGTAGTCTAGACTTAATGTTCTTGACATTGAAATGAATGAAATTAGTGTTGTCTGGGTTTAAATCTCCTAACGCAGTTAACAAGTTTTTGTGCCGTGTAGGACAACTTTGGAGTACTTCCAAGGTAGACATTGCACATGGTTCCTGACCAATATCTTCAACTACATAATAAAATTAGGCAGCTCTTGCAATAGGATTAAAAACAGCCTTCCTGAGAGTACTCTTGGGTGGATGCAAAACCATGTCAAGATTAGGTTTCTTGATGGTTAGGGGAATAGTAGACGAGGACTCGGGTGAACCAGTAGAGGGAGATTTTCCTAAAGAAGAATTGCATTATTTCTTGTCTATGGGTTTGTCATAACTCTGACTTCAAGTTTGCAAACTAATAGTGTCCAAGGACATCATGTGAATTTCCTTTGAAGAACTAGAGTTTCCCTGATTAGACATGTGGTCTATCAGCTATTGTTGAGAGGGAAAAGGATCTGTGAGAACTGCGGGGGTGGGATTAGTTTTTAGAAATTAAGTGATTTCTTCACGATGAGGACACTCTTTCATGAAGTGGTCACCTTCACATAGAAGACATGGATATTTTTCTTTTCTTTTCCCTTTATCGTTCTTGTTGATGGTTGGTTTTGGATTCTCCTGTTGGTTTCCAAGTTTTTTGTTTTTAGCTTTACCTTTATTTTTATTGTTGCTGGGCGTTTGAGTAATTTGAATGGAATTGAACTTGGTGGAAAACTTGGGATTTGAAGTAGTAGGGGTGGAAGTTTGGGGTTGCTTGGTAGGTTTTACTGTCGATGGGGACTGGATTGAACCAACAATGCCATCAATAGGGGTTTCTGCTGGTGGCTTAGTTGGATTGGTGCTTGGGCGAGGAGCTTGAGGGATCCATTCATACAACATTTCAGACTGGGAATATACCAAGTCCAAGTATTGGGCTTGACTAATGGCTTGCTCTTCGGTAACAACACCGCCCATAGCCACATCTCGGGCGATTGGAGGCAACAAATATTTTGTAAACCAATTAGCAAACAACTGATCCAGGATAGGAGCCTTAATAAGTCTTCTCTGTTTTCTCCACTCATGGATATGTGGGTGGAGATGTTCTGCCATAGAGAAGTTAAGAGATCTGTATCCATTTCATAACGGAGAGGAAGCTGAAAGTGTGTAAGAAAGACAGTTTCCAAAGAACCAAAATACACAAATGAATGTTGCAGAAGTTCAATGTACCATTTCGTGGTGGTACCGGTCAAAGTTCACTGGAAGAGTCTTAAATGAACTGAATCATCCATAAGGGAGTTCGAAGAACACCACAAATGGAATGTAATGACATGGTTTTTTGGATCATCTCCCTGCTTCCTATTGACCTTTGGAATGTCCGATGGTAACTTTACCGAAATAGGAGGCCACGAGGGGTTATGTCGAATGGGATCATTAATCAACTTGGACAAATCAGGAAAGTCCAAAGTTGCTAGGAAAGGTAACTGGTGATTAGGTTGCACGTACTGGTAGTATTGATATGGCATATAAGTACCAGTAGGACCGTAAGTAGACTGATAGATAGGTTTTTGTGATGAAGAACCGTCGGAAGATCCACCCGTAGGGAGTTGATTTCTGGGATCGGGACAGTTATGACCACCGGAGCCTCCAGGAGGAGGACCACCAGGGCCTCTGGGACTACCAGGACTATTGGGACCACTAGGACCACCTGGACCACCAGGAGGAGGACCACCTAACCCTTCGAGACCCCTAGGAGGTAAACCTTGAGAGCCTCCGGAACCACTAGGGGGAGGGCCACCAAACCCTCCGAGACTGTTAGGAGGGAAGCCACCAAGCCCCTCAGGACCACCAGGACCATTAGGACCATAAGGAGGAAATTGACCAGGCCCTCCAGGGGGAGGACCTCCATAAGGTGGTCCTACGACACCCCCCATAGTATGTATAGGTATCCCTCGCATAGTTGGCATGTAAGACCAGTTAGGTTGCCCTCATGGCGTGAAAGTGTTACTAGGATATGGAATTCTTGCATAAGGCATTCCTATAGGATTAGGTTGGTAATTGACATTTCCTACAGGTGCTTGATTTTCTGTGTAACCATACCCCCAAGAGGTTTGATTGGTTACAGGTTGTGCCCCCAAGGGATGACCTGAACTAAATGGGGGGTTAACCACATTCATGTGGGTAGGAGGGACATAAACTATATATTTCTCTATACTAGATATTTTTCCATGACTAGCTACAATTCCAGTGACAGGTAACGTAGGTCGTGCCAGGGGTTGCCCCCTGACACTAGAAGATATTGATGAAACATGAATTAAATGTTGTTCCCCAAGTGCGAAAGACCTGGGAGGGTTCGTAACAGACATAATATGGGAGGTGGTGGGGTTGGTAGTTTGACCTAGATTATGTGGAGTCACATTGCAATCTAGAATAGGTTCAATGGGTTTCATAGAATCGGCAAGTGAGCGATATCCCATAGGCCAAGGGTCCGGATTACGAGGAAAAACAACTGAACGAGGTGGTGGTGTACCCAATATGCTATCTATTTTCTTGTCTAGTTCTCTTGTAGGGAGAATAGCCGCCTAGTATTGTCTACGTTCCTCTTCATTTGGTGAAATATCTTCAGAAGAGGTTGGATGAGTGCCAAATGAAGCAATGGCCTGGCCTATAGAGGTATCCCAAAATGGAGCATTGGGAACATAATCTGGATAGGTAGTATCATCAACATGACCTTCCATGGGAGAATGGAATGAGATATTTCCCCTAGAAGGTTGTTGGGCCAAGGGAGAACCTTGCGAAGGATATGAATATCCGCTTTCTACAACCACATTTTCTCCCACTTGCGAGTTGGTAGCAGCTCCTTGGTCGATAGCTTCCATAGGATTTTCTCCTGAAACAGGAATAAAATCAGGTGGCAAGCCCTGTACTCTTCTGGACTGTCTTAATTCAGCCAGTTTGTACAGNGTTAGGTCTCTCACCAGGGTTGTCAAGAAGGTGCCACTCATGATATACCTCAAGGGTACATGTGTAGTAATCTCCTTGAATGTTGTTTTCGGTGTATGGCTCCAAGTAAGACTGCCAAAGGGATTTTCTCAGATAGATAAGGTATCCTAGTGGGGTCTCTCGATATATGCAAGGTATGTGGGAGCTCAAATCGGTAGTAGTGCTATCTAATGCATAACCGTTCACAAGGGGCCTTCCTATATACAATAAAGTACATGAAAAACCTTTCTATATACCTCAAGGGTACGTGAAAGGCCGTTCGATATACTGACGGTACGTGGAAGAACCGCGCGAGTCCTGGGATGTAATGCAGACGAGTAATGACAGCTCTTACACTTAACGACGCCCGAACACGTCTCTAGCGTATCACTCAAATTGTTATGTAAATTTTAAGCCTATAACTACCATTAATTTTAAAGTGGATAGTTAGGTGAATGCATGGAATTTTGACAGAAAAGTAAAAACATGCATAATGTAGATGCAAATATTTCACTTTACCGTTCGTGGTATGCCTACTTACGGGAGGGAAAGAGAGTATGTTCTTTTCATTTTGAAAACCAAAAATTCCCAAACAACTACTTTGAAAAAATCAAATCCAAAGACAAGCAACACATTCCAAACTCATTTTTCTTTTTGAAAGGAATCAAAGGGGTAAGAGTCTCTTTTCCTAAAAGAAAAACAACAAGCACTCTACATGCATATGCACTCTATTTTTTTTATTTTTCTTTTCAACATAGATAGATCTAACTTGAAACTACACTATTTTTTCTTTTGATCAGATAGTACTAATGCAAGAGAGACAAAAGAACAAAGAGAACCTAAAAGCTTGTGAGGCTAATCATAGATCCAATTCCCTATGCTCAGTAATAATAATGACCTAATCTCAATAAAAAAAAATTCTTTTTAATAAGCAAAAAGAAGTCCTCTATGGAAAAAATGAAATTAAGATGATAAGCAAGTGGTTTTTCTTTTAGTCTTTATAAATGAAATGAAAAGAGATCTAATCTGAAACCTAAGCTTTCAAAAATTCCTTTCAAAATCACAACCAACAAGCATGAAAGCCAACAAACAATCAACAAGCCTAATCTAGCCTTTGAATTATTCAATCAAACCAATTTTTACCACAGAATTTCAACCATGAGCTTACAGATTCAAAAACACAAGCCTGACAGTGCAGGGATAAAAGCAAAATAAAATCCAACTTTTTGCAAAAAATGACAAAAACCAGTTCTGGAACAAGTCCTACCTGGCACCGTGCTGGAGGAGTCCTGACAGAGTGGTTCTAGATGAGCACCGCTTATGGCTAATGAGGTTCAGGAAGTGGCACCGCTTATGGCTAACAGAGTTCAGGCGGTGGCACCGCTTCTTTCCAATGACACATGTGCGGTTCCCTGAATGTATCCAAAACACAAGGAGAACGAGAATTCAAGTTAAAAATTGATCAAATCAAGGTAAACACTGATGAATTGACAGTAAAAAAAGAGAGCATATAAGGTTTAAATAGTTTAGATCTGAAAAGATATGAAAGTTTTAAACCAAAATTCACTAAGTCAGAAGGAAGATCTGATTGAGGAGAGTTAGAAATTGGAGCCTGGATTTGGACAAGGGTTCAAGGACTGAGGAATATCAGATCAACTGAAATTTTCTTTGTTCCCCAGTGGAGTCGCCAGATTTGTAATTCGGAATAATGTACCTTCTGCAGACATAAGATGTTCCTCTAGTCTGAATGGTTCAGATCTAGAACAAATGAGTGAATAACTCGGTTGAAGACATTCCTTGAATGTTATAGAAGCCTGGAATATAACTCTGACGAAAGATCTGTACACCTATAAGACATATCAAACATACAAAGACATCAAAGCTACCAGAAAAACATCTACACGTCCATATCATCGACTAAGGAATCCAATAACATATATGTGAGATTTACACAACAAACATGTAGGAAGGAAATCAAATTTGCATTAGAAGATAAATGAAAGAGCTTACAACCATGTGCCTTAGTGTCGAGACACTCCTTCACAAAACTAACACCTTGTCCTCGATAGCTCCAACTTGCTCCATAATTGCTCTGATGGATTAGGCGAGGGTATCAATTCAACAACATAACTCTACTATTCTTCTCCTCCCCTCAACTATGGACATGAGCTTGTATTTATAAGGCTCCATGGATAGGTATAGTTGAGAGAATTGTGGGTGAGGTGGCTCTAAGATCCTACCAAGAGGGATCTCGAGCTCAACTAACCCATATTGATAGGGGTAAGGGAGGGCATGAGGCTCGTGATCTATAAGCCTCGCGAAACATCTCTTTTTCCCATTTTACCCAGGGTACTGCTTTTGTTCCCTTATGACAGAGAGGTTTAGATGAGAAATGCTTCAAAGAAAAAGCACTTCCGCGGTGGCACCGCTTCTCTATAACAGGACACAGGCGGTGCTAAAGGAGGAACCGCTCATCAGCCAAAGGGTAAGCACAGTGCTAGGTTTTTTCAAGTAGAATTGATATCCAGAGCAAGTTTCTACTCCAAGTTTTGGGATTAATGGAAAACCTAGGGGTTAAGGATCTCGTCACATGTTGGTGACAGGATTTGGGTATAACACCTCTCACAAGAAATGTTGGTGTTCCTTTGATTCCCACCTTGAATCTACCTGGATTCACCCTAGGGATCTGGTGTGGTTTTTTTCCACTCCAACTATCCTGAATGCTCTTGATGCTTCTCAAGTAAGCTCCTTATATCAAGGGAATCAAAACACTACTTCTCCTTCACCTGTAGCTGCTTCTCCTCCTCCTTCTACCTCATGTGGTGAAAGTACTGATACTAGTAACCGACAATCTAAAAAGAGTAAAAGAAGGAGCAATAGGAAAAAGACACATAAGCAAGAGGGCACTCATTCAAACTCTGCAAGTGAAGTTGAACCTCACCACCTAGCCTATGCAGTTCATGTTGGGGGAACCTAACCAACCCCTGCAAGTCATGTTGGATCTAAGCACTCAACTTCTGCAAGTCAAGTTGATCTTCACCATCCAGCCTCTGCTGATCATGCTGGTGGGATCCTTCCAACCTTTCTAGGTCACGTTGGATTTAGTCACTAAGCCTCTATAGTACATGCTGAGGGCACTCGTTTAACCTATGTAGGTCAAGTTGAACCTCCCCATCCAACCTCTACAGGTCATTTTGGATCCATCCACCCAGCCTCTAAAGTTCATGCTGGGGGCAACTGTTGCGAAGCATGTTGATCCTGCCCGTCCAACCTCTGCAAGTCATATTGGACCCAGTCTCTCAGCCTTTGTAGGTCATGCTAGGGGAAGTCTCTTAGCCTCTGTGTTTCATGTTGAGGAAAAAATGTCAGCCACTGTTGAAAAGACTAACCGTTCAAAACACAAGCCCATTTTCCTTGCAAGATTTGTGAGGGAGGCCACCTCACTTATTTACGCCCTTCCATCATGGAGGTACGAAGAGTTTGTTTTCATGGTCATCCTATTTTTGAACATTCTATAGTCTCTCAACAACCAACCTCTCCTAGTCAGATTGGACCTAGTCACCCAGCCTCTGGTGGTCATGTTGGGGGAAAACTTTCAGCCTCTACAAGTCATGTTGCAAAAAAATAGTCAACCACTGCTAGTCATCTTGACACCCTTGATAAAACTAGTCATTTGAAGTGCAAACTTAAGTTACCTTGTAAGCTATGTGGGGGAGATCATCTTACTCACCAGTTCCCTGCTATCGCAGAGGTGCGAAGAATGTGGTCCGAGACTCAAGAATTTCCTTCTCCTGAACAACCTATAGTTTCTCAACAACCTACTAAACCTTTGGTTGATCTATTTATTGAAACTTCCCATTCTTTGGTTCACCCCACTCTTCTTTCGGAGAGTGATCCTTATGTGATTGAACCAATGTCATCTTTTGTCAATCCCACTCTCCCTTTGGAGAGTGACTTTCATGAAGCGGTTGAATCGATTTCATTGTCGATCAATCCCACTCTTCCTTTGGAGAGTGAAGGGCCTGCTAGTCACATTTTATTCACTACCAGTTCAGAACTTACTGAACAAGGGGGAACTAAATTCACTTCAGATCAACCTTCCACCAAGCCCTCAGATTTCTTCCTTTGATTGGGATAGCCTAGTTGAGCCGCGCCTTCCGTCAGATACACCTTTCCAGATAAAGGTCAAATTTGGAAAGTACATGATTGCTCGTTCAAATTTTTGATTAAGGAGCCTCAGTTAGTATCTTTTCTGCACTTGCTTGGTGAGGCATGGGATCTCCCACCCTTGTGTCAACTGCTAGTCATTTACTGGCGTTTGATATAAGAACTAGTATAGCCTTAGAAATTCTTGCTCAAACACCTATTACTTTGGGTGGGAAGACAATTTTAGTTGATTTCATGGTGATAGAAGACCCCTTGGACTTCAATAGGATCGTCGGACGTGATTATGTTTATGCCATGCAAGTTGTGCTGTCAACATTTTTTCATGTGATGTACTTTAATCACGACGAATAAATTGTCACTATCGATCAGTTGTATTTTCTTGATCCATATCCTAACCCAACTGGAGAACAAGTATTTCCTTTATTGATTCCTAGTGTTTCTATAGACACTACCCTTCCATGGGTGAACAATGTGGCCTCATGTCCTTTGTGTTCAATTGCTACTAAGAATTAGCCTCTATTTTCATGCTTACCTTCTCGGGACTTGGTCCCAATGGTTGACTAGGTGAGTCATCCTATACAGACTGTGGATCCTGTTCTCCACTCTGTCGATCCATTTTAACTTTAGACATGTGTCCTATCTTGGATGATCTCCTTCCTTTGGATCAAGTCTTACTAGAGTCTTTGATACAATCTGACCTTCTTTTGGATGTTGGTTCAGTTGTGACTAAGTATAACCCTGATTTTCTTAGTAAGCTCAATATTCCCATGGATCGGTATTCTTATGTTGGTATTTTTGAGTTTTTGGACTCCCCCTTCGAACAACAAGTCAGTGATTTTGATGAGTTTGATTTTTCTTATGAATTTTTCAACTCCTGTGATTCTGAGTTTGTTCCTATAGACTCTATCTCCCTTGTTGATTTTTTCTCTCCTTCTGAGGTTGATCTTACTGATTATAAACTCTCAAGCATTAGTGTTATTAAATCTTATTCGATCGATTATTCCTTGACTTTCCTTTTGTAGAAGATAGCAAAGTCGCATGGGTTTCTACCAAAGTGACCTGCATTGGATCTTTTCTTCTGAATGTGATTCTAATGTTGTTGTTTCTTGGAGATATGATTTGTAGTTGGATTCACAACTGTTTACTGGCCTCACCTTGTTGTTTAAGTTGTAACTGCATTTTCATGTACCCTACTCATGATTTTGAGCCTGATGTCGGCTTCCACGCTCTTATCTCGTTGTTTAAGCCCTCATCGATGTTCTCATCATCGCTCAACCCTGTATCATTTTTCCTTTGCAACTTGGCACCTTTTTCCTTGAGGAGACATTCCTTGAGTGTCTTTATCCCACTCATGTTCCTTGTATTATGCATAGGTTTGTTCCTCACACTTGGAACTAGTTTCACTTGCCTCTGACACTCGTCTCCTCGCATTTAGAGCATTCTTTTTGCTCTCCTTTGAGCTCATTAAAAACAGTAAGAAGGCGGCGAGTTGACTTTTTTGAACTCATTAAAAATTCATGGGAAAGATATGGAGTTTATTTAGGCCCAGGTATGACTCCTCAAAATAGACTTGACTGTCGAGTAAACTTGTTCGTTTAGGCTCGTTGAGAATATGTGAACGAGCATCCACATCAGTGGTAGTTTATCACTTTTTTAGACCATGTGGAATAGTTACGAAAAATGAGCACTCTGTTTTCTTCGGAATTGAGAAGAGTATTCTTAGGCATAGGTTTATCACTTTTCCGGACCTGAGGAACTAAACTTACGGAAAAGGAACACCTGATATGGGATTAGTTTTCTCTTTTTCGTGCTATGGGCCCAAACATGACAAATATTACGAGTGTACTTTATGTCTTTGTCATGCTCGTTAAAACCTAAAGAACAAAGCATCAAGTTTACTGTTGTAAGCTCCATTTCTCATAATAAAATGGATATTTCCGAGTGATCTTGCCTTCCTTCACACTCATTAAACTTAGGCTATCTGCCGCTTCTGAAGGTGCGTTGGGTAGGTGGTAATTTAACCTTTTTCGGACTTACTCGACTAAATACGAAAAATGTGTGCCTTACTTCTTAGGAGGCTAAGAGAGTTCTTATGTGGTTTGTTTTATACTTTTCGAGCCTCAGGAGACTAAATTGTATGAAAATGCACCCCCCTAGAATCTTCTTTGGAGTTTTTAGACTCTCTAAACTATGAAAACACCATCGAGCATCCACTAATTTGGGCTCGTAAAATCCATGAATCAGTGCTTTATCAAGCATTCTTTTGTATCTTTTCTGAGCTTACCAAAAATGAAGAAGGTCTCGAGTTGGCTTTCTTGGACTCGTTAAGCCTTTACAAGAAAGAGGGGAAGGGAAGTTCATTCACATGTTTTTTACATGATGGTATCAAGTCTTATTTCCTTGAACAAAGAATCAGTTTTGAGTCTTTGAATTGGATCAATGGAGGTCCAAATGGTGCTTTGATTGTCACAATAGATGACAATGGAAAACTATGATTCGAACCCACATTCTCCAAGTATCCCCTGCAACCACAAACATTGAGTAGCTGCATTCACAACTCCTCTATACTCTTCCTCTTTAGATGAGAGTGCTATGGCACTCTGCTTTTTAATTGACCAGCTGATTGGTCCATCTGCAAGCATGAACACATATCTTGAAGTAGACTTTCGATCTGTGTTGTCACATGCCCAATCACTGTCAGTAAATCCAACTAGCTCTAAGTTAGATTTTGCTTTATAGAAAATCCCATGAGTTCTTGTTCCCTGAAAAAAGTTTAGGATCCTCTTGGATGCTCTCCAATGGATCTCATGAGGCTGATCCATGTATCTTGAATCCACACTAACTGCATAAGATAAGTCAGGTCGAGCATGTGTAATATAAAGCAAACAACCAATCAACTACCTATCATTAGAGGAAATTTCAACTCAAAATGGCCCTTTTAACTTTTATTCAAATTCCATGTCATCATGTGGTAGCCAATGAAATTGATTTAAATTTGAAATACCGTATAGGTCTTAAACACTTTTTTAATATAAATTTGGGGATAGGTATCATAAAAAAAACTACTTTTTTGTTTGTATTTTCGAAATATCTCCCCATGTTTTTACTCAAATTTCGATTGGGAGAGCTTGTTGGATACAAAATTAAATTTCGCATCCAATGAGTACCCACTCGGCATAATTTTGATGGACCCCGCTACCCCAAAAACAAGAAATACCTGAAAAATGTGATGATGACATGACGAGCTCTCCCGATTGAAATTTGAGTAAAAACACGGGGATATATGTCAAAAATACAAACAAAAAAGTAGTTTTTTTCTTTTCTTCCTCCAAAATTAATAAATATTATTTTAACTATTATTTTATTAATTCTTTTTAGGATGCCCATTTTGAGTTGAAATTTCCTCTAATGACAGTGTGTTATTTACCAAAGGAGAAGAACCTGATTCCTCAAGCTTAACTCCTGAGAGGAATGGAGTCTTGCTTGGATTGCAATATTTCATGCTGAAATTGTTGAGCAGATCCAAAGCATACTTGGACTGATGAAATTTGATTCCATGTTGGTATTGAGCAGTTTCGAGACCTAAGAATTGGCTCAACAATCCCAAATCTTCCATGGAAAATGCATGGTTCATTGCATCCTTCAAGGGGGAAATATCTTTCTTTGAAATTCCTGTAATCAATAAGTCATCCACATATAAAAAAATAATAATTAAATAACCATGAATAAACTTAAAATAGACATTTGAATCAGACTTACATTGAACAAAACTCAGCAATAGAAGAAAGCCATCAATCTTGGCATACCAAGCCCTGGGCGCTTGCTTGAGCCCATACAATTATTTATTTAACCTGAACACTAAAGATGGATTAGAAACAAAGCCTTCAGGTTGCTACATATAAATCTCTTCATTCAGATCTCCATTTAGAAAGGCACACTTCACATCCATGTGATGTACCTCCCATTGCCTTGAAGTTGCAATGGCTAGAGCTATCCTTATAGAGTCCATCGTTTCCACTGGTGCAAAGGTCTCATTGTAATAAATACCATGTACTTGTGAGTAGCGATGGATTAGAAACAAAGCCTTAAGGTTGCTACATATAAATATCTTCATTCAGATCTCCATTTAGAAAGGCACACTTCACATCCATGTGATGTACCTCCCATTTCCTTGAAGCTGCAATGGCTAGAGCTATCCTTATAGAGTCCATCGTTTCCACTGGTGCAAAGGTCTCATTGTAATAAATAACATGTACTTGTGAGTAGCCATTGGATACCAATATTTCCTTATATTTCAAAGGTGAACCATCAGCATCAAACTTAGTTTTATAGACCCACTTACACTTTACTAGCTTTGTCCCTCGGGTGAGATCAACTAGTTCCCATGTGTTGTTCTTCTAGAGCGAGCTGAATTCTTCCTTCGTGGTTGTTTTCCATATTGTATCATGTGATGCATCTTCATATGTCTGAGGATCATATTCAACCATCAAATAACACTTCTTAGCAAAGAGTGGATCTTTCACACAAAGGGCACTCTCAAATTTAGATCTAGTCCTCCTAGTGTCACTAGGATTCCCAGCTAGTTCCCCAGTTGTATGATTGGTCCTTTCTGCCCATTTTGGTCTTGTAAGAATGTTAGGATCTAAAATTAAATCATAATAATCAGACATATCAAAATCAACAACTATTGTTCAGGATAAAGCACCCTTGTAACCTAGGGTCTGGGGTTACCAACTTACTATTAACTTACAGACGATAAGATTTTTACAGGAAATGGAAACATAATAAGAAGAAAATCTTGACTTACCCGACTAACGACGGTTGATCCAAGCTTGATCTTCTCTCGCTCCACTTCTCTCCAAATCTTATAGGGATGTACTTCTCCACCTACAAAGAGCAAATCGTTCAAGTAATATCTCATGCATATGTATATTTAGAGGTTAGAAGAAAAGCATATATATAACATAATCACACATATTCATTAAGTCAATATACATGAAATAAACTCAATACAATATTGGAAGAAGAAATATATTTATTAACAAGCGGTGAATAAGATAAGAGTACAACCCAATTTCTGACACAAGGACTCATCTGCAACCAAAGGACTCTGAGTTCTGCTGCTCCAAGAATCTAAAGATATACCACCAACATAACTTTTATCTCCAAAAATTGATTCATTAGCCCCCACCCCAGGGCCTCTATTCATACTTTCAGAAATATAGTGGTTTCGAAGGTTGGGATGTTTATGATGGTTGGGATAGTTATGGATTAGGCCCCAACTAATCTCATCTAATCTTGATTTATATTTTTTAATGTCGAATTAGGGTATACATGGGTATTAATATAGGAAACTCACGTATGACACGTGAGTTGCTCAAAGGGAACTCACGTATGCAAGTATACGCAGGTTGCAATGCAAATACTCGCGTATGACACGCAAGTTGCAATGCAAATACTCGCGTATGACACGCAAGTTGCAACACACATAGTCGCGTATGCAACCCAAAATTCATAATAAAAATATACAAGGCTGGTCTGAGGAAAATGCATCAAAGGTCATGCCCATCTATAATGTTTTAGCCACTTCAATTCAAATTGTCCTTTTGTGTACCAACATGAGGAATGTTAGCACTCGAACAGAGAAGTGTCATTTTGGATGATAACAGATGCCCCCTAATGTTTGAGGTCAGAGGGAAGCGATGGCCGAAATACATTATAATCATTATCTTGGAGAACTCAGAAATTGAAGGAAGCAGAGGAAGTACTTGAAACAAATACATATCAAATTTCATATACAAAATCATACATGAGGATGCCATGTTCAATATATTGGAACACTATATCCTTTACAATGTTTGAGTACATCATATGATACAGGTGCTAGACCATGTATATTACAAAGGTGGATTAAAGATACAATATACAATCATGATGAGTCTTCAAAGATCTGGAAGCTGTGTAAGTGAACACAACACAATCTTGCGCAACTTAGGTTATAGATGTGAACCTAAGGTCTTCATCATAATCCAAAGGAACCAGTACAATCCAAGCCATGTGAATAGATGTGTCGAAGTCGAACATGGAAAGGATTCAATAGATTTCTAATCAATAGGTGACAATTGACAACTGAAGCAAAGGAATTCACCAATGATGAAACTGAATCCTAGGGTACCATCGTCAAAACTCTAGGTCTTTGTCTTTAGGAAATGCTGATGATAAACCATACTGTGATGAGGAAGGCAATAGACCCTCCAACGGATCATAAGAGTGACTAGGAACTGGATAAAGGAAGGTAGAAACAAGTTATATCAGATAGGAGAATGATGGAATTAGGATAAAAATGCAGAAATAGGGATATATCCTTGAACAGTGAGCACGTCACAAAGATGACCCAAGGCAGCTTCTTAACTTTGCAGATATAACAACTAGACTTATCTGTCATGTAGGAGACATGATCAGATTCCCCAGGCATAAATGACAAGTGGAGGAGTTAGAAAATCAAAGTGATAGCTGGACTAAAAGTGTACATTGAGACATGAGTATCGAAAATTTCAGAGAGTGCTATGTTCAAGGAGGACATGCTGCCACCGACTGTAACCCAAAGAGAAAAAGTATTCCTTATCTTTCCTGTTAAATTTTAATGAGTCCAGGAAATTCAACTCAGCTCTCTCTTCATTTTTACAAGCTTGAAGAGAATAAGGAACAATACTTGATAATGTCACTTATTCATGGATTTTACGAGCCCAAAATAGTACATGCTCGTTGGTGTTTTAATATTTAGAGAGTCTGAAAATGCCAAAGAAGACTCCAGGGGGTTCCTTTTTCGTCCAATTTAGTCTCTTGAAACTGAAAAAAGTATAAAACATATCTCAGAAGAACTCTGTTAAATTCCAAAGAATAAAAGGTGAAACTTTTTTGTACTTAGTCACAGAGGTCCGAAAAAAGTTAAATTACCACCAACCCAATGCTCCTTCAAGAGCAGCTTATAGCTTGTGTTTTGCGAGTGTGAAGGAAAGAAATATCACTCAGAAATATCCATTTGAGTACGAGAAATGGGGATTACAATGGTAAAATCGATGTTTTGTTCTTGTTGTTTAACGAGCATGACAAAGACATAAAGTACACTCAGAATATTTTTCATGTTTAGGTCCAGAGCACGAAAAAAGAGAAAACTAAGCTCATACCGGGTGGTCCTTTTCCGTAAGTTTAGTCCCTCAGGTCCGAAAAAGTGATAAACCTATGCCTAAGAATACTCTTCTCAATTCCGCATAAAAGAGAGTGGTCATTTCTTGTATTATTCCACATGGTCCGAGAAAGAGATAACCTACCACCAATGTGGATTCCTATTCACATATTCTTAACGAGCCTGAATGAACAAGTTTACTCAGCAGTCAAGTCTATTTTGAGGAGTTAGACCTGCACCTAAATAAACTCCATAAGGGTTGGGAGCCTTATAAAGGGGATAGCTTGTAAAAAGAGACAAAAAATGAGGCTCAATTTGGCGTGAAAAATAGCTAAGAAGGTTCCCCAAAACCTATGGCAAATGCGGAATGAGTACCAAAGACAATAAATGTGTTTTAGGCTAGGGTACTCATGTTAGGAAATCCCTATCCATGAAAGAACAATGATATAGACAAGGTACTAATGGTTGAATACCATAGTCTGTGGTCAAAGTAGTAATCCTAGGGGTAAAGCAGATTAAGCATAAATGCAAAAATGCATATAAATGATCAAAATCCTACCCTATATGAGTGAAAAATGACTTTGAATATCCTTGGACCTGCTTCATTAGGTAAACATGACATGGCATTAGTTTGATTTTAATAAAAATTACAAACTATAGGTTAAAAAACCCACTTTTGAAATAATTTCTATAAATAGTGCAAAAATAGAAATCAAATTCACCATTTGGCATTTTTACCCAATATAGACAAGTTTTACCTCTACTTTCAATTGCTTGTTGTGGTCAAACCGTTGGACGATTTTCAAAACCGCAAGTGCCAGGTAAATCTACTCTCCATGCTCTTTCATTTCATCCAAGCAAATTTTTTATTTTATGAAAAAAATTGATGTTTTCAACCAATTTAAAGGCAATCACACTGTATATGTGGGTATGTTATGTAAACAGTCACGTATACGCATTTTATACGTGGATTTCTCGAAAGCAACTCGCGTATGATACGTGACATGTCCAAAGGACAGTCGCGTATACTGCACGAGATATAAAAATGCTACCTAGGGCCAAAATCAATTTTTTTAGATGAATTTAATGTTTGATAATGGTCTTGTTAATAGGTTGAGGCATGGTGTTGGAGTGGAGGGAGAGGGAGCATTAAGACATGAACCAAGATGCTCTTCGAAGTGCCCCCATGATGTATTCATTCCGACAAAGTGGGTTGCTTAAATTCTTTTGTACCTCACCTATGCGATCGAATGTCCGCTTACTGGAGTTTTTGATAAACTATTGGGATCATGATCTAGGTGCATTTGAATTACAAGGTGAGATTCTATAGATTACACTGGAAGACATCTACTTCATATCCGGTTTGTCAAGATAGGGAGTTCCTGTCAACTTGGAAGGTACCAGTAGGGGCGGTGACCTTCTAAGTGTTCAGAACTACATTGACACTTCACTGACACTTACTACGCGCCTGGTACTGAGAAAAGGGGTACTTGCATCCCTATTGTTCATATTCATAGCTTTCCATTACAAGTGTTGGTAAGCACGATAGTGAGGGTTGCAGGATCATCATCACTTCATCTTGCAACTCGAAACCAAATGAGAATTGTGGTGGAATGTCTATAGGGAGCCTTATATGACTGGTGATCAAGAGTAGTCTCGATAATGAAGAAGCAACTCTTTGACTGAAAGAGAGGCCGATGAAAAAAATTTGGTTATTCTAGAATATTGGTGGCCTTTTTCTTTGAGAGAGTGCTCGGTCTCAGTCCTGTAGTACCTCTACTAGTTTCCTCTCCCCGTTAGCCTAGGCTGAGTAAGTGGGGAGAAATCTTCCTCCACCAGGGTGGCGGTGGATCAGTTCAGAGTGTGCACGATGATGACTTCTACCTATGGTGGGAGCGACAACTACCAGAATTGGAGTAGTTTCCATATGCTGGGTTGGATTTCCGGGGTGACAATGGCCTTGTCCTCCCTCTTGGAGGAGCATGGGGAGCGTCAGATATTTTGGTTTTTCAAGTTTTTAAAATTTTTATGAGTTTTAGTCATAAAGATATATACAAATGTATAAGAGTTTTAATCCTTCAAATGTTTAAAAATGCAGACATTGGACCAGTTCACCCTGTTGGGCATCCTCACATGTATGTACAACCAGTGGTAGTAGAGGATCACGATCTAATTAGGGTTCTTGAGGGGAAGCTGGCTAGGCTTACCCAAAGAGTACCTACTTTGCATATTGAGTAGATCTCTACCGTTATGTAGGAGTTATTGGTTGATATCCCACCTATCTGGATATGCCTTATGAGAAGGGTAGCCAGAGCAGTACTTGTTTACATAGAGGTTTCTAAGGCTACTATAGCTGAAGATTCTGAAGAAGCCCGAGAGCAGGATGGTCAAGATGAGCATGGTGGTCAGGATGACCAGGGTGATCAATCTTAGACTTAGAATCATTTTATGGATTACGATATAGATTTTGTATATTATATAGTTATGACTAGATATGAGGATCAAGCTCGACCTATCTATATGGACATATTTTCACACACATATATATTTTGCCAGTTTATTTACATGTGTTTTCCAATGTGTCTGTTGTAAATTTTATGAAATATGTGTTAAATTCCAATCCAAGATATAATTCACATATGCATCAGTTAATGAATTTTGATTTCTTGGAATATGATTAAATGTAATAAATTCAAAATTTCTTTCTAATAACCTATCTTGCATAAACTGACATAGTAGAATAGAGTTTCGTACCTAATAAGCTCGATTGAGTTGGGAAACTACCAGTTGAGAGTTAAGCCTGACTTCCAGCTGGGTAATGCCTCGTGACAAGGCATCCCATAAAATATCAATGAAATCCCTGTACTTGGCCACATTATTGGTAGCAGGACCTAGACAAGCGCCTCCAGAGGCAACTAGCTGTCCTGAGAGTGAGTAAATAACCCATGCGGCTGAAGCCAGGTTGCAAGTGTGGCGACTAGCACCATCTGCAAAACCTACGAACCACTCGGAAGACATCTGTAACAACCAACAGATGATATAATAACACAAATCAATGAACTATTGTACATGAAGTTACATACAATAAAAATACAAAAAAGTGCTAAGACTAAGCATAGTACTTTTTGAGGTAGAGCCCATTTCTAGGCTCAGGCAGCTTATTTCCCTCGAAATCAGTTAATTCATACACACCTTTCTTCAAAAATTTTGACACAACATAAGGTCCTAACCACATACACCTAAATTTCCCTGCCCCCAGGGGTTCTTTGTCTTAATCCCAAAGCAAGACAAGCTCCCCTTCAGAAAAAATCCTAGGTTTGACCAATTTATTGTATTGATTTTTTACCATATTTTTATGAGCTTCGTTTGCTGTTAGTGCATCTCTATGTTGTTCATCTAGATGTTCTAAGTGCAACAATTGTTCTTCTAGCTTAGTCATATCAGGTAGCACATGAATATCAATATTTAAATATGGGATTTCACATTCAACCAGGGTTACCGATTCCACTCTGTGAACGAGTTGGAAAGGAGAAAAACCTGTGGCAATTTTCACATTAGTTTGATAAGCCCAAAGTCCAGGATACAACATGATGTTCCAATTGGACCGTGCTGCATTAATAGTGCACTTGAGAATAGTCTTCAAGGTTTTATTTACAACCTCGACTTGACCATTTGATTGTGGGTAGAAAGAAGATGAATATTCTTGTTTAAACCATAGCATAGTGGTCAATTCAATCATCATGCTATTTTGGAAGTGACTGCCATGGTCAATGACAATCTCTTTAGGAATACCGAAACGTGTAATAATTTGGTTGAACACGAAAAAAGCTGCAGTTTCCCCATCAACTTTATAGGTGGGCATTGCCTCTTCCCACTTTGTGAAGTAATCTATAGTGACAATGATGTATTTGTACCCCCCAACTGATACTGGGTTGCACGTCATGTAATATATCCCCCACTTCATGAAGGGGACCACTAAGATGATGGAAAATAACGGAGCAAGATGTGACCACATCTTTCTAGTGTAAAGATGACAAGGATGACAATGCTTCATGGCTTCCACACAATCTTTAAATATAGTGGGCCAGAAATAACCTGCACGTAATATTTTCTGGGCCGTTGCTGACCCAGATAAATGACTCCCACACAGGCCACTATGGGCATCATTTAGGATAGTCTCAACCTCTTCGTGGGTAAGACATCGATGCAAAACAAAATCTACCCCTCTATAATATAAAGTATCTCCAATAATGAGGTAGTTTTTTGCATGTAAGCATAGTTTGCACCGTTCTTCCTGTGAAAAGGTTGCAGGGCACTTCAGAGTCTGGAGATAGACAAGTATATCTCTGTACCAAGGGTCAGAGGTGGAAATCAAAAAGATTTGCTCATCTAGGAATGAGTCTTCTTCAATGGCTACATCTTCCTCAACCGAAAATTCTGCAATGAGCTCTGCAAAAACTAAGGATTTTTTGGATTTGGTGGATTGAAAATCTAAGTCAAACTCTTGGAGAATGACTATCCATTTGTTGAATTTTCCTCCAACTATCCAATGGGACAAAACATATGGGAAAGGATTAACATCTACCACTACCGTTTTGGTCCTCATGAAGATGTAGTGACGCAACCTCTGAACAGCATACACAGCTACTAATGCCAACTTCGCGACGTGGGAATACCTAAGTTCAGGGCTAGCTAAATCACGACTAAGATAGTAGACGACATGCTCTTGGAGCTTATCATACTCTTGGACTAGTACTACCCCTATGGTCAACTCGGATGCGGCCAGATACAATATAAAATCATGAGAGTAATCCGGCGGGCGCAGTAATGGTGCCGACAACAAAGATTTCTTTAATGCCTCGAACACAAGTTGTGCAATTTCATCCCATACAAATGGGGTGTCCTGCTTCAACATGCGCAGGAAACCTTTAGTGATATTGGCATAATTTACGATAAAACATTGAAGGAATTTGGACTTTCCTTGTAGGATTTGAAGCTACCTGATAGAATGAGGAGGAGGTAGATTTACTATGGCCTCAAATTTCAAAGGATCCACTTGAATACCTTTGTTAGAAACAATGAACCCGAGCAATATACCTGACTCGACACAGAAATTGCACTTGTGGGGATTCAAGCGAATTTTGTAGTATCTGTATTGTTCGAAGATTAAACACAAGTGATCTGGGTGATCGATCCTCTTACAAGAATGTGTTGGAAAATCATCAAGGTAGGGTTCGACAATATACTTAATGTCATGAAAGGAAAAATTCATTGCCCGTTGAAAGGTAGCCCCTGCATTTTTCTATCCAAAAGGCATTTCCTTGTACGCAAATGTACCCCAAGGACAGATGAAAGCTGTTTTATGTTGGTCTTCTGGTTTAATTTGAATTTGATTATACCTGGAGAAACCATCCATAAACAAAAATACTTTACTGCCCGCACAAGCATCAATGATTTGATCTATGAATGGTGTGGGGTAGTTATCCTTAGGACATGATTTGTTTAGATCGCGAAAGTCAGTACAAATGCATATTGTCCCTTTCTTTTTGTTGACAAGAACGGGGTTGGATACCCATTCTGTCAAAGCTATCGGGTAAATGAAACTAGCTTTCAACAGTTTTTCAACTTGAGCCTTAACAGTTATCGCTTTATGTGGATTGACAAGTCTAAGTTTTTGTCGAACTGGTTTGGCATTAGGATATGTTCAGATTTCATGTTCGACTATCGATGGATCTATTCCTGGAATCTCCCCATATGACCAGGAAAACACATCGCGGAATTCCTTAAACAAGGTTGTATGGATAGCAATCGCATCCGGAGAGTAGTTTGCACTGATTTACACATTTTTCCACAACATTTGGGTTTGTAGAGATGTTGATAGGAATAGTAACGAAAACGTTTGCCATATTCCCCTTAGCAAATATTTCCTCCCTAGGTAAGGGATTAATGGGTGTATTAGCATCACCTGCCAGTCTCATATCGAACTCTTGGTTTTCAATCTTGCTTAACTCTGGAAGAAAATAGGATCGATGATGAATATCTTCATAGATATTATCTCGTCCGCACATGGCTTCTAGAATGGCTTTGTTAGATGGAAAAACCATATCTAAGCAATCTTCAGTATGTAAAGAGTTCTCTTCCCAAGAAGACATATAGGCTTCTTCTGGCTCCTCTGAGACTATGAGAGGGACCGAAACAGGATCAACAATGGTATGAATGATAGCTTGATAAGCTACTTCCATTGCCGATAAGGGCACTTCAGGTTCATGACGGGAAGGAAGAACCCAAGGGTCCATTCTATCGACAACTGTTGCAATAGAATTCCCTACACTAGTGGAATCAAGGTACTAGAGTGTAATCTAACAAGTGCGAATAAATGTGTTGAGGTCGAACACTTAAAAGAATCCATCGATCAAGGGACATTGATGTATTTCCAAAATTGTTGATGGTGAGAGAACCTATCCAATGACTCTAGACTCCTATCCAAGAATAAATGATCTGAAGTCGATGGGATGGAATCCATTGGAAGGAGGGCATTAAGGCATCCCCCATCATCCAACACAAGGTACTCAGCAAAGTTGTATAATGTGGAAGGACTCGATCATAATGTGCTTGAACCAGTACCAGTAATGGGAATGGTCGACATGCAAAGTCAAGAAAATTGAGGAATGGTTGAATTAGGCTTCAACTTCCTTTGAACAAGAGCATAAAGGAAAATGGTGACTGAATGTAGGCAGCATAGACTCAATATACAAAATTGGCACATCTCTGTGACACAGGATGCATCGACAGAGGCTCCGATTCTGGGTTTGATCCCTATTATGGTCACCAATTATGTTACGGAGAAAAATTCCTATGGCTTGGGGTGTACCACAACATATAGAGAAACCGTAGAAATCAATCCCTTCCCAATATGAAAGAGAAATAAAACATCTAACACTAAAGGATCTTGAAACATACCTTATTCCAGATGGTTGATGTAGATCCCCGTTGAGCTTTTTCGAATCCTGCTTATGTTAACAATTTTCTCTCTCAACAACCACAAACAAGACAAGAATGCTATATAATGGTGTTAGACTTGCTATAGCATATATAATCAATAATTTATAAGCAATTAAAAGCATCCACAGATTCAATATTCATTTAAATGCACATCATTGGATAGGAAAAGATACTTCTATTAAAATAAATCAGAGATTACATGAATGACAACCTCTGTCGGCACGTCTGCGAACTGGAGAGACTGAGTCCTCCACCACCTCAATATTCCATCTCTTAATAGCAAGCTCATAAGCAAAGACAAGCTTGGGAATAACACCAAGTGCTCCAAGGGACAAAGGGATGCAGAATCAAGTATAAGCAAGCTACGTCAACAATGGACTCATTAGAGGAAGTTTGGGGTCTAAAATGGGTCTCCTAAGGAAAAAAAGAAGAAGAAGAAGCCACATCACACTACAAATATGCCATGTCAGATTAAATCTAATGAAAATCTAATGAAAGTCAACATAAATCGTCTTATTAATGGTAGTTGACAACTATATTGAGTTAATGTAGAGTTAAGAGATATTGGTAAAAAATATGAATGAAATATTGAGATTCTTGTGCACACATAATAAATGATAGGAAACTTTTGAATGTTATATTATTATTTTTTTAAATGAATAGACCACTACTTTTTATATATTTAATAAATGTAAAACTCAAATATATTCATTTATAATTAAAAATATAATTATAATAGTATTAAAAAAATAAAAAAATCACTATTACTTTTTAAAATAATTTTATATTAATTCATATAAAAAATATTACATCACATAAAATAAAAAACAATAAACTATGTATATTCATATTATTTTTTATATTAATA
>LPNX010397827.1:777834-838921 GCA_001517045.1 Pseudotsuga menziesii
GATAGTTTTCTTTCTCTTCAATTCTCCCCCTTCAATGTATTCAAAGGGTTCCTTATATAGTGCTTCATTGGGCTAATGGAAGGTCAAATCCGAGCGATCTCGAGGCATATGGAAGGCCAGGAGACAAGTGACTTGGATCCACATCAGGGAAAACTCCAAAAATATTTGGCCTTTTACACACATCTCGATGTATGCGGGTTTAAGTGTTATATCCATGTGTATACGCGAGAAAGGGTTTAAAAGTCGCGTACAACAAATAATGAGTGTTTTTAGGGATGATCTTGGAAACATCAAAGGTACAAAAATGGTCCATGGGGTCCAAATATTCTACAGAGGGACATGGAAGGCCATAAATGTGTGATCTATCATGTGTGGTAAAATCAGCTATAACATTCGCCTTTGGGGGGGCGGTGGATGCTCCACTGTAGTGAGCAGAGGAAGGTTTTGCAACCTTCTTGACCTTATAAAAGGTTGGTCCTCCACGATTGAAAATGTGACTCTTCACTCCCTAAGGTCAGCTAAACACAAACAAACCACAGAGAAATCACTACAAAATTTCCTAAAGTCTTCAGCAATCCCAAGGGGTATAAGATATGCTTTCTATAAGAAAGCTGAGAGACAGTTACTTGGAATCCTTGAATACGTTCTTAGGCACAAGCGGAGGAATCACCCACTGCCCCCCCACACTTTCTACAAGGGTTACCTTCCAAGCCTATCCAAGGTCAACCAGAAATTGCCTTTTGGTGTACCTGTGTATGAAACCTAGATGTCTGAGAGACTATAGGATACCTTAACTATATTGACAATTTGGGGGGGAAATCAAAAGCCTGGTTCATACGCATGGGCAGGGTAGCAAATCCCAAAATTCTGTTTAGGGAAGAATCCCTAGATGCACAAAAACCTTGGTCTACGTTTTGACAAGGAGTCGAAGGGTTATCTCCTCAGTCCAAGCCTCCATGTGGCCTTGTGCTTAACTCCCGTTTGAGAGGAGCTTCCTAGATACAACCAACATATGAAAGGGTTTACTTATTGATTGGACAACTACGTCTGAATTTAAACACTTTTGGAGAGTTTAAACTCCCTATCCACAAGTCTAGCCTAAGCTAGTTGATGTATGGCCCTATAAAATAAAAATTACTAATATATTTTAAATTATATCATTTATTTTAAGGGTTGTTCTTATTCAGAAGGTAAGTGGCATGAATGAATGTGATGTTATAGACTCGATACGAAAAGTAAAAATGATGAATAAAGAAACTTTCAAAGCAAAATACAACTACTTAAACCAAAATTCTTTTCTTTTTGTAAATGTAAGCTAATGAAATTAAAACTAAGCGTCGAAAAAAACTAAGACTTTTTATAATTTTTTAAATTTTATTTGAAAATACTGAAAAGAAAAATACTAAGTGCAACTATATGCAAAAGCATGAAATGTTTTTCTTTCACTTTTTCCAAATTCTTCAAAAACTACTATGCATCTAAATGAAAATTTTTGAGCAAGTTTGAATGATTACAACACATCAAAAGCAAAATGAAGTATAGAGGACCTACAATGACCAAACTTCAAACAAACAGGAAAGAAACTTGGTAAAAACCCTGACTTGGAAAAATAATGAACAAAATCCACTAGATTTACTAAAGAACAAGTGGCTAACTGACACTACACAAAGTAGTACAGAGACTAAGGTATCTAAAGTCCTGACCACTGACTCAAATACATAACACTAAAATCATAGGTCAAGCAGGAGGACCAACTTCAAGTCACTAGAATATTCGAACAAAGAAAACCCAAAGGATTAAAAACAAGCAAAAAGTATGGTGTACAGGACTTTGGACTTATAGAATTATGCCAACAACAGAATTCCCCTAAGCAGGAAAAAATTCAGCCAAGACAGGGACAAGCAAACCCTACCAAAAAATTTATGCTGCTATAAGATATACATGACTGTCTTATAGAGCAACTCGCGTACCATATGCGACTGTATTATAAAGCAACCCACATATACAAGTTGCTATACGTGACTGTGTATAACAGCAACCTGCGTATACAACAAAAATTTTTCAAAGAAAAAATATAAAAAGGTCTTTGGACATACTATATTGCAAATCAAAGGCAGGATAAAGGAACCACACTTAGAATCAGAGAAAATACTGGTCAAGAACCTACAAGATAAACCCACAACAGGCTGGACTCCCCAACAGAGTCACCAGTTCTGTTGTCTAGGATAAATCACCCTTGTAACCTAGGGTCTGGGGTTACCAACTTACTACTAACTTGCAGACAATCAACTTTTTACAGGAAATGGAAAGAGAAGAAGAAGAAAATCTTGACTTACCCAATTAATGACGATTGATCCAAGCTTGATCTTCTCTCCCTCTACTTCTCTCCAAAGCTTCTAGGGATGTATTTCTCCACTTGCAAAGATAAAATCCTTCAAGTAATATGTCATTCATATGTATATTTAGAGGTTAGATGAAAATCATATATATAACATAATCACACATATTCATTAAGCCAATATACATGAAATAAACTCAATACAAGATTGGAAGAAGAATTCTCTTTATTAACAAGTGATGAATAAGATAAGAGTACAACCCAACTTCTGACACAAGGACTCCATAGCTCTCTGAAAAGTAGCCCCATCATTCATTAGCCCAAATGGCATTTTAGCATACATGAAGGTACCCGAGGGGGTGGTAAAGGTAGTCTTCTCTTGGTCATCTGGGTGCACAACAACTTGGTTGTATCCAGAGAAGCCATCAAGGAAGGACATAACCCTAGCCCCCGAGACTTTCTATAGTAGGTGTCCCATATTGGGCAGTGGATAGTTGTCTTTCTTGGAACACTTGTTCAGGTTTCTAAAATCCACACACACCCTGATTTCTCCATTTTTCTTTCTTACCACTACTAGGTTTGCAATCCACTTGGAATACCTGAGGGGAATTATGATCTTGGCTTTGAGGAGCTTGTGGATCTCTTTTTCAATCACTGGTAATAGGAGAGGGCTGATGGGTCTCAGCTTCCATTTGAAAGGAATGGTGTCCTTCTCCAAAGGAATCTTGTGCTGGATGTTGTTGGTGGCATATGTTTTTAGATCACTATACTCCCATGCAAAGACATCAGCAAACTCTTTTATCAAGCTGCATAATTAAAAATTATGACCAACGGTCATCCCAATGGATAGATTTATCAGTTTTGGATGGATTTGGCTGCCTATGTTTTGCTCTCGGATAGCAAGATCTAGCTCCCTTTTGGCAGGCTTGATCGGGATGTCATTGTGATCAAACAGTTCTTCCAATGGTACTAGACCTCGGGGTATGTAGTTGCAAGGCAATTGGACAATGTTCTGATCAGTCACTTTATCTTTTAACTTGGGTTGTTTGGATTCCTCCATGTTTAGGTTTTCCTGGTCTATGTGTATGTTAGAGAATTCATCTACTAACTGAAGGAATTTACTAAGCTCGTCATCATTCTCAAAAACCCTCCATAATTTTACATTATCTGGTAGAGAGGGTCTGTACTTGACGTGAACATCATATCTGAGCTTAGGGGGTAAAGGAGGAACAAATAGACTTGCAGAGACAACTAGGGAATCAACTAGGTGATTCAAAGCCATAGGAATATATGACAGTTCAAAAAACATAAATGAGTCTCTGAGTTTCCATACCTCATCCCTGTAGGCATTCAGTCTGATATTTTTTGTCTGAAAAGTGTTGTTGACCTGCTGTATGATGAGATCCTCATCTCCAAAAATATTTATGCACATAATCCCCATCTCCTTGGCAGATTTAACTCCTAGCAGCAAGGCTTCATATTCGGCTATGTTGTTAGTGGTTTTAAAATCAATCTTATAAGACAGGTGGATGTTTTCCTTAGATGGGGAGATCAATACTACACCTGCACCTGCTGAGCTTTGAGTGCTAGCCCCATGAAAATACATGGTCCAGATTGTTATGGTTACTTATTTGGGCTGCTGACAGGTGGGCTGAGTGAGATGGACTGATGTCTGCTGAGAATCATCTATTTGCAAAATGCATGACCCAAAATCAGTGTCCACTGCATAGATGGGGTGATTCATTGAGTTGCTTTCCTTGCTTATAATGTATGCCAGCTGATTTTCCCTATACAACCTCTTAGTCTCTCCTCCAAACATGGGAATGGTAGCATATGTGAGATCCATTTGAAGGGTGCCACCTAGTATTTTTCTCCATGACCGAGACAACAAGAGGCCAAATTTTGTAGGGATATTAGCCACTACAATGTCCATCATGATTCTTTTCAAAGGTAGCTGAGTTAGGTTCACAACAAGGTCTTTTATGAGGCCCAAGCACTTGACCTTCCTGGAGTCAAAGAAGAATAAATCATGTTAGGGCTTGGTGATGCTGAGGCCAAGCTCATCCATCACAGCTTTTGGCATTAGGTTATGAGAGGCTCCTGAATCCAGTAGGAAGTTATGGAGGATTTTATCATGTATATTCAAGGATATGTAGAATGGTGGGCATGAGTCCTTTAGGTCATCGATAATGGGGCACAGGGTTACAACAGGTTTGTCATCTTGCAGGTTCACAAAGTCAGTGTCAATGTGCACCGTGGGTTGAAGGGAATTCAGAATGGAGGACTTGAATGCATCATTCTTCATTAGCTTGATTAAAGGGAAAGGGATTTTCAATTTTTGAATTTCAGACTCAAGGTTGAAAGAATAGTGGAGCCTATCTGGAAACCTTACCTCATGAGCTGTAGGTTTGAGTTGGACTTGATCAGGTATGGCTGAAGGTGCTGGTTTTGGTAACAGTTTGGATGTGACAACCACCTTCTTTGGTATGACAACAACCTTTTGAGATAGTGCAACGGGTTGCTTGACAGTTATGGAATTCTTCTTGGGGGTAGAAACCAGCCTAGACCTTAGTTTGTAACCTCCATGAACATTAGCCTGATAGACAGTCTCTTCAGTGATATGCTCATCAATCAGGGCTTCCTCATATTATGCTTGTGTAAGAAAAGAACAGTCCATCTCATCCTCCATGTAGTGGATATTGTCTTCAACTTCTCCTTCTTCTTCAATGAATTCTGGCTCTTCTTCTAATACAACATTTTGTAATGGAGCTCTTATCCTCTGGTCTTCCCCTTGATTCTTCTCCCTTCTGAGAATCTGAACTAGGGGGTTTCCTCTTCTATAAGGAACAAAATTTGGGTTTCGAGGAGCAAAGTCACTTGGCCCTTTACCCCTCACCGGTAGACGTCCTTGGTCCTTCAATTTAGACATTTCAGCAGTTAGGTTATCTAAAAGTTTGGTCATTTTTTCAATCTTGTTCTCTGATGCAGAAGCCCCACTAGAGTCTGCTGGCTTCTTTTTCCTGTCTATATTCCCTTTGACCTTCTGAGATGCCAGAATGTTTGACTCTACCTCCATGGCAACATCCTGCATGAGTGATAAGGAGGCAGGCCTCCTTTCTCTAAGAAGTAGGCAGAAGTTAGAGTCAAAGGCATTTGTGTAAGTTATCCTAGCTGAGGTATCGATGAGCTGAATTTCTGTGGGGATCTTGCTGTACATATTGTTGAATCTCTTGGTAAAGTTAGAGATAGACTCCCCATTTTCCTTTTTTAGGTTGCTAAATTCTATGATATAGTAGAGGTGGTCTCTCCTTTATTCCCAATACTTTATGAAAATGTCATCTAGGGACTCTATGCCTGCCACCGATCCAACAGGCAGTTCCCTAAACCACTTCCTAGCCTGGCCATCTAGGCTTTGCACAAAAACCCTAGTCCATACATCTTCTTGTTTTATGTTAATATTTTCAGCATAGCTGTAAAAATCCTCTAGATATTCTTCAACAGTGAAATACCCTTCCCTTGTAAACTTAGGCATATACTTGAGATAATTCCCAGTAGGCATGGTTGTAAGAGGATTTGGAAAACTTAGGTGTGCATACCTAGCTACCAGGATCCTTTCCATCTTGGTCAATTGAGGGGAAGCCATATTAGAAATGGGTATGGACAGGGTTGTGGAAGGCAGCACTGATGAAGATACTTGTTGAGAATGCGGTGGTATACTTATCCCAGTGGAGTCACCAGGGATTGGATCTTCACAAGTCGCAGTGCTTGAAGATGCCCAACCCCTAGATTTTTCTGATGTATCTAAAAATTCCTAGGAATTAAGAATTTTAGCAGAAGAAATAATAGAAGAAATATTTCTTGAAATACCTGATGTAGATTTTTGTGCAACACTGCTAGTTTGTCTTAGTAAATCCCTAGATTTCCTTAAAATTTCTTTTGGATCTGAAATTGGTGTTGCTAGTGGCCCCTTTGGGTTTGCTGTGGTACTTGGTCTTCTTGAATCTAGCTTATATAAATGGAGTTTCCAGATAGATGATTACAACCATAATAGTGTCCAAGATTTTTCTATCATCAAAGCATGGATCTATGTCGTCTCCCAGGGAAGCTGAGATTCAATCTCCTCTCTCCGGCAACAGCACCAATTTGTTATCACTCCAAGAAACTCCTCTAGGTTGTAGCTCAAGGATTCCTGGTAACTTACAATGTTTTTGGGGTTTTCTGATACGGATCAAGTCAGTTGACCTATATAACCTTTCCACTCTCAAGGCATGCATAAAATTCACTCACTTACAAGGCTTTTAGTTACAATTGCTCAGAAGTTCAACAATAAGGTGCAGGGATGGAGAACTCACCAGGTTGGCAGACTTACATACAAAACACATGTATATAAATGGCTAAATCCTGATGAGGATGGTATTTATAAATCAAATTGCACTAACAAAACAATAGGATGATAGCTATCAGCTTTTTAATCAATCTGAAAATGACCTAAATACACATTTAGGCATAAATACAGTAAAGAAAGAGATGATGGCTCAACAGATCACAACAAAAGAGCTTATATAATGAATAAGTAAAATGAGAAGCGTGAAAGCATTATAGGATTATAAATCCCCAAAGTTGAACCTTTATTATAAAATTGATCTTAGGCTTTATAGCCTTCTACAAAAAGTACAAATCCTGAAACTTCGATCTGTTTTCACAAAAATACTCAAAAGTGGTAGTTTTGTCAAATTAGGGTTTCAAAACCTACCTAACTATTTGTCTAACTATGATGAAGATCTAGTTCACTGAGTGAACATTAAATAACTGAAGTAGTTTCTAGTGATCACTGTTGCTGGTCCACTGTAAATTTGCCGCCAAAATCCAGTGTTTTAGCGGTTAACTGACGTGATCTTTCTTGCCTAACCCACCAGAATTTTCTACCTTGTCTCTGTGGTCGGCAATCATAATATTTAACATGAATGATCGGAACCTCAAACTTGAATGTGACCACAGTGTCGATGATTTAAACCACTACTGACGTGACGGTTAGGCATCGGCGATTGGAAGCTATAACCACTAACTCATCGGCGATCGAAACTCCAAACCACTAAAACATGAGAACCTTGAGACTGAATTTTGCTGTAGTGTCAGCGTTTCAAAACACTGATGTCATGATCGGTGATCAAAATCTCTAGCCACTAAGGATCGAAGCTTTACATCTAAATTCTACTGCAGTGTCGACGTTTCAAACCACTAACGTTGCGATCGGAGATCAGAGGCTCTAGCCACTAACCCATCGGAGCTTTAAACCTGAATGCTGCTGTAGTGTCGGTGTCTCAAACCACTAACATCGTGATTGGCGATCGAAACTCCAAACCACTAAAACATTGAAACCTTGAGACTGAATGCTATCGCAGTGTTGGCATTTCAAATCACTGACATCGCGATTGACGATCGAAAGCTCTAGCCACTAAGGATCGGAGCTTTACATCTAAACGTTGCCACAGTGTCGATGTTTCAAACCACTAACGTCGTGATCGGCAATCAGAGGCTCTAGCCACTAACCCATTGGAGCTTTAAACCTGAATGTTGCTACAGTGTCAGTGTTTCAAACCACTAATGTCGTGATCGTCGATCGGAGACTCTAGCTGCTAACCCATTGGAGATTTAAACTTGAATGCTGCCGCAGTGTTGGAATTTCAAACCACTAACTTCTAAGCATCGATGATCGGAAAGACTAACCACTAATCTGTCGGTGATCAAAAACTCTAGCCACTAATCCATCGGATATTTAAACCACTAATTGTCGGCGATCCAAACCCCAATATTGAACGTGTCGGCGCTTTAAGCCGCAATTTTTTCAAAGTGTCGGTGGTATAAAGGACTAAACCTTCAAAACACCAGTGTTGTAGAGGATTAAACCTCCGACCTGCTGTCGAAAATGTTCTTTTGGTGGTCAGCGTATATGTTGCACTCCTTCTTAATTTTCTGAAGACAACCCTTTTTTGATGGCTAACGAGATGTTCTGAGCCTCACCTAAGCCACCGAAAGCTACAACTTGTGAAATTTTTTCCCAAATAAAAAACAGATGCTTTCAAACTTGTTAGTGATATTCATATCTTTCATTGCATGAGTTAAATTCTTCAAACTATCAAAATAAATTATTTTGGGAGATAACGGAGTGGTTTCAAAGGTTGGGGTGGTTGAGATGGTTGGGATAGTTATGGATTAGGCCCCAACGAATCTCGTCTAATCTTGATTTATATTTTTTAATGTCGAATTAGGGTATACGCGAGTATTAATATAGGAAACTCATGTATGATATGTGAGTTTCTCAAAGGGAACTTGTGTATGCAAGTATATGCGGGTTGCAATGAAAATACTCGTGTATGACATGTGAGTTGCAATGCACATAGTCGCGTATGCAACCCAAAATTCATAATAAAAATATACAAGGCTGGTCTGAGGAAAATGCATCAAAGGTCATGCCCATCCGATAGTGTTTTAGCCACTTCAATCTAAATTGTCCTTTTGTGTACCAACATGAGGAATGTTGGCACTTGGATGGATAACTGCCATTTTGGCTGATAACAACAACCTCATTAGTATTTTCACTTACAATCAGTGGTTGTGGTGATGAAGAGGACTCTCCAACTTCAACTGCTACTAAAGGCTCTTCTTCGAACTGAACAATTCTTTCAATGAAAGATTTTTTAGTGATCAAGTTTATCAGCTTGTACCCTTTCGAATCTTTAGAATACCCAATAAATAGGAACTTTTGGCTTTGGGGTTTCAAATCCTTCCTCTTTTCAATTGGAATTCTAGCCCAAGCCTTTGAGCCAAAAATCCTGAAATGGGTCACATCTGGCTTGTTCCCACTCCAGGATTTGAAAGGAGTAATACCATCAAGATACTTATGTGGAACTCTGTTCTATATATAATATGCACAATTTATAGCCTCAGACCAAAAATTTGGTGGCAAAGTTTTAGCATCCATCAAGCAAGTTTCCATCTCCTTGAGTGATCTGTTTTTTCTCTCAGCAACACCATTTTGCTATGGTGTGTAAGGAATAGAATGATGCATATGGATACCTACATATTTACAATAATGAATGAAATTAGAATTGACATACTCACCACCATTGTCAGATCTGAGGATCTTGATGAGTTTCCTCATAGACTGGTTATCAACCAAGGCTCGAAATACCTTGAAGAGGTCAAAAATTTCAGACGTGCTTTAGGAAGTAGACCCAACAATACTTAGAAAAGTCATCTATGAAGGTGATTTCATATGTGGCTTGACTCATGGACATATGAGGGAATGGACCAAAAATTTCACTGCAGATTAACTCAAGGCGATCACAGGTTCTCTCATACTTGTTCTCTGGGTGTTTTCCTAGGATCCAACCTTGGCAGACTCCCTTAGAAAACTTGATCTTTGGTAACCCTATGACCATATCTTTATCACTCAAATATGAAAGATACTTATATTTAAGATGGTCAAATCTCTAATGCCAAATATTTCTTGCTTCATTAGCATGATTTATAAGAGAATAGGGGTTTGAGTAGGGTATAAAATGGGAAAAATTGTATATCTTCGAAGTGTGATCCACAACACCTTTTACTATGAGTTTACCATTCGAAATCTCTAAGATTTGAAATTAATTGGGGGAGAAGATGAATTTCTTTGGAAACCTAGTGTGAGTCATCTGATACACTGAAAATAGATTAGAGGCAAGACTTGGAACATACAACACATCATTGAAATTACCATGATGAAGATCAATCCTACCCTTCCCCAAAATGTCAGTAACAGAGTCATCTCCCAAAACAATTTTTGGACCTTTCAAAATGTCAAGAGAGGAGAAAGTATCCCTTATCGAAACCATGTGTCTAGAAGCTCTAGAATCAATGATGAAGCTAGGTAAGCTTGTGGTATTAGAAACCAAGGCATGTACTCTCTCCTTGTCTTCTGAATTTGATCCTCCTTCCCTCTTCTTGGAGCAATCGGGAAAGGAGATGTTGTTCTTCTCCAGGAGTTGGGTCAATATGTCAATTTTCTTTTTCATACAAGAGCTCTCAGGATGATATCCCTTACTGCACTATGCACACTTCCTCATTTCTCCTTTTTTCTTCTTCTTCTGGAAGTTCTTCTTGGAGCCAGCGGTTCCTCTTGAGACTTTGACTTGTCTCTCTTTTACTGAGGTGGATTTTTAGCTTTTTTCTTGCTTTTTGAATCCACCTTTGAGTCTCCAGCAACCAAAGCTTGGTCTTTGGAAGGTTTGATGGTGCCTATCATTACCAATTTGTATTGCTCCTAGGTGAGGGATTCCATGAACTCAGCAAGATTAGGCATCTTCCAGGTTCAAGTTGTCAATTTGGTGGCATGGAAGGTTGAAAAAAACACTAATTAGTCAAAACCAAGCTTTGAGAGTATGGTCAATACTAGTTTCTCTTCCTTCTTTTCGATCCCACACTATTTTAGCTGCAAAACGAGGGCCTTAAACTTGGAAAAGTAGAGTTGCAATGATTCGAAGCTACTAGGACTCAAGGAGATCAATTCATTCTCAAGTTGATGTCCTCTCATCTCATCTGTCTTTCCAAAAATCTCTTCAAGTTTCTGCTAAACCTCATTAGGTGATGTCAATGCATCGAGATGAAAGAGGAGGTATATTGAAATGCTCAAGCACTAAAGACCATAGGCCTCATCCCTCCTATTGTGCCATTTAATTTTCTCTTTAGCTGCATTGGGATCTACCTCAGTTTCCATGGTAACCATGTATAGACATTTTTCTCTTAACAATATCTCCATCTCACCTTTCCATTCGAAGAAAATGAATGGAATCAAGATGATCCTTTGAGATTGGTCCATATCTCAGCAACTGTGCCCTCTAGTCAACAGAATGCGATCCGAATAAGTGATGTAGAACCTGAAATAACAATATGGAAGGAGGGAAATCAATATACAAAGGCTCTGATACCATGTGCAAATCGAACCCAAGCAGTAGAACAATTACACTCACAAAATTGCTAATCAAACATGCAAAATTCACACAAAAGGAGACTGAAATTGGAGCATAACACAATAATGTATTGAATGATTATACATCAACCAAACTCATCAAATAATAGGATATCCAAATATATAATTACATCATATATTTGAAAGCATAAGGATGCTATTTGAATTGGTCAAAAAACAGGCTTACTAAAACTAGTCAAATCCCTCATAGGTGCATAAAACACTTTCCAAATCTAAGAAGATGCTCATGAATTAGTTAAATAATATGGGACAGATAATAAGTGATGGAAATATATCAGATCCATGCTTTTTTTTGGATAAAATAAAGGAGGATGATGTGGGAAAAAAAGGCAGTTACTCCTAGACTAGCTTTTCCTTTTTTCCTTAAAACTGTTGTAAAGAAAGGAAGCTTTCAGAAAAAAGTAGAACTGCACTTTTCCAATCTAGGAATAAAAGCAGAGTTGCTAAAAAAATTTCCAGGATGATTCCAAAGCAGTCCATGACCCAGTTTTAGCATGTGTTGAATTCTAGGTGCAAGTGGAAGCCAACTGGCATAGTGAGGAATCTAGGAATCTAGGAATAAGACAAAAATGATTAATTAATGTTGAATATGGGTAACTATGGTTTGATTATTCTAAAATAAGAAACCACGAGCTTCCCTGTATCTTACACCTACAAATCTATACTCCATTAAATTTCTATGAAATACCTTAATGGCCTCTCCAAACACCAACTTGGATTGGAATCTTTCGCCCTCGAAATTGGCTAAGGTAAGAAACTAGTCATCCACTAGCTCTCTCAATTCACAAATGATCAAAAGCTACCTTAATTATTTTTTCTTGACATTTATAAAGTTTCCAAGATATCTATGGGTCGAATTCCTTCCAAGATATATATTACAACTCTAGATGGGAAGAGATTCCAAAGAATGCCACTTGTACAACAATTCCTAGTCTCCCACTTCCACCAAATCAGATGTGGAAGCATCTTAGCTTACCTAAATCCCTTGAGCACCCTCTTGGATCTATTTTTAGCCCTAAATTTCATATATGTCAAATTTCATACTTCATATATGATTTGTGTCATAGGTGTCATAGAATCTTCATCATTGTTGTCATAGAGCTAGGGAATCTAGTCCAAGTGTCTCACTGGCTCCAAAATGCCTCTTCCTCTTCCATTGGAGTTACTCTTCCAATCCAATTCAACCTTAATTGATGAATTCCAAGTATATTTACCTTCCAACTCATTCCAAGACCCTTGGGATTCTTATGGATTCGAAATGACAAGAGGAGGATGCCATGTGGCATAGAAAATATACTAGCTTGTGTAGGTCACACATCCTCCATGTGTATTCATGATCAATTGCCACTTTGATTTTCCCTTGTATTTATTTATTTAGATTCTTTATTAAATATTTATACCATTCTAATGTTCAAACATCATTTATTTTCCTCCTTATTCCAAATCCCAAAGCTTCCACCCCCAACCTAGGAAACTAGTAATTTTCCTCGGCAATTATTTGACCCTTAGCATCAATTTGACAAACTCTCATGAATATGGAAAATGTGATTAGGCCATTGTGACCCATTGAAAAATTTGGGACATGACACATACACTCTTCAACACATAAGTCTCCATTTTAGACATGTTTTGGGTATTTTCCAAAGTCTCCCTTAAACTTTGTTTTTGGGAAGGATTCAATGAAATATGGACAAGTTGATGCAAATAAAGATCAAAATATTATTCAGTATATCTAATTGATTAATAAAACAGTGCAGGAATAGTTGGAATCAAGTCAGGCCAAGTATAAAGAACAATATGAAAAGCATTGGGTGGATCATAATTCTCAAATTAGTGATCGATTATGGATTCATATCAGCAAATATCGACTCCAAGGTGAAGGTAGAAAGTTAAAACCTATCAGGTATGGACCTTTTACAATTTTGGATAAAGTTGGTAATAATTCTTTTCAGGTAGACTTGTCTCCTTATATCAAAATGTATTCTGTTGTTAATGTGGAAAACCTAAAACTGTATGAGCCTCCCATGATTGTGTACCAATATGTACAGGTTCAAATACCTTCTATTTACGAGTTTGCTCATGAATATCTCAATGAAATTAAGGAAGATGTTATACTTGATAAGAATGTTAGATCTTCATGAAGAGGTTCCATGGAATTTATTCATGTGGGGCTAAAAGGAATGAATCTAAGCAAAGCACGGTGGCTAGAGACCAGAAGAGTCAGTGATTTGTACCATCACCTATTTTTTGAATGATTTCATGCTTTTGGTGGCCCAAAATCATTCTAGTGGGAAGGTTTAATCCAGGAGGATCTCAAAATTTTGGTCAAAACGAAAGTCTTCAAATAGTGAATTAAATCTTAAATATGCAAAGGTATTGTCAAGATCTTTCCTGCAATGTTCATTTTGTGTGAAATGACTTCTGGACACAAAAGTTATTGGGTTTTGAAAATTCGGCAAAAATGTAAAATCAATGGTAAAAAGGTCAGAAAGAGGGGCCACATGGCACATCAACAGGGTTCCACATGGAAGGTACAATCAACATATGGATACCACATGGTAGCACCACAATTTTCCACATGGACAGGTTTGATGATGTGGCATAGTAGCGGGAGGCCACGTGGAGGTGACATGGAAGGTATGGTGACAGGTGGGTCAATCAAGGGTTGCCACGTGTAATTCATATTGGCAGTCCATTTCTTTGTTTATCAAAAAATTTGGTGGAGGTGAGGAGGATTGAAAACCCAACCTCCTATCCACGTGTTCCTTCATGCCTCCCTGCTAATTGTCTCCTCCACCAGTGGTCCTTAACGTGATAAGGAGTAAACTTGTATTTAAGGTTGAAAGAATTTTTCAGTGGAAAAAGTGGCGGTTTTGAGGGCTTAGCCCTCGACCCCATGTCCAACAATGAAGCCTAGAAATCATGATTATGTCAACAGGTTCATGGGGATAAGTATACACAACAACCAACATAACCACGTAGTAGCTAAGGTGGATCCAGTAACCAACAGAACCATCGGAATAACAAAGTGTCACCATAGCAAAGCACCAACATCAAATTGTTCAACAAAACCTGTTGAATTCATGTTGAATGGGGAGAGGCCCGCAGGTTTGACCTTGGGACCTTTTCCCCCCAAACCCATTGCTTTTCCAACTGGCCATATCTCATACGTTGGCTATGGTGTCAATTTTATTTAAAATATTGTGGTGGAGATCCGGTTCTAAATGGGCACGTGGCCCTCCAAATTGCGCCCATAAAACCTTATAAAAACCCTTTGTAAAACCACAAAAAAACACAATGTACCGATGCGTTTGGAACATATTTTAATGCATGTTCAATGCATAGATATCAAGGCAAGGTACATACCATCAATGGGCATTCTTCCCTAGGTAGGAATTCATACAATCTGCATAGTAGTTGTAGGTAGAGTTGTCTCGTTATGTCTCGTTATGCGTGTCAAAAAAGGTCTCAGGAAAACATAGTCGACTTTATGCTCATTTTTCTCAAAATTAGAGAGGATCACAGTGGTGTTGTATATTTTTGTTGTTGTCTCATAGAAAACAAAGGTGGTTCTAGAAACCCATGCATGCAAGATTTGAAGACTTAATAATATCAACCTTCTTATTGGAAGTGGTCAGGAGACGTAGCCCAGGAGCGATGAACTCTGTTATCATCTGTTGTCTATCAATTTCATGGTTTGGATACTGTTTATTTGCTTATGTGTATGTTTTAAGGATTTAAATTTCATCTTTAAAATATTTTTTATGAGTTTTTAACATACGAATTTCACATGCAATTTATATGATTAAAAAATATCTTGAAATTTCATATCATTATTGTACATGAATCTCTTCACTTTATTGACTACTTTTCCATTTATCAAGGTATCTCATAGGTTATTTTCTCCCGAATGGTTGTGTCCGATCCTTACTCTTGGTTGACAATAACAATCATGGTTATTTTCTCAAAACTAGTCCAATGCTTCTAGGTTTTTCTTCCAATTGGTCATGGTAGGTATATTTATCAGTGTTATTGATTTGAATATATGGATGAATCCTTTCTCAATTAAAAACTTATGCAGCAATGTTGGTATAGTGAAGAAGAAATTATCATGTAAGTTGTTGTAGAATTTGTTATTTACATTGTTAACATATGCCCTTTCTTCAATCATTTGTTCCACACATAATTCATCACATATTTTCTCAAACCAATTTTACATGTTTGTTCGCCCGACGTTAGTTAAAATTGACAATAATTTTTCTTCTTCATAAGTCTTGGTCATTGGATATGTGGTTGAGAAACTTCTTTGTTTGTGGTGGTATGGATTCTACGAATCTTCCATGTGTTTCCATAAAGAATAGTACTCCCATGTGAATTGGGTCTAATTTATTTGACCTGGAATAATTCCTCAAGTAGTTGTTGATTTTCCTATTCTGCACTTCTATGGAGAAGAGTTCCTATGGCTTGGGGTGGACCACAATAGACAGGATGACACCATAAATAAACCCATTTCAAAACATGCTAAATATATAAATAAAACTAACACTAAGGGATGAGAAGTGTGTATTATTTCGGACGTTCGAAGTAGATCCTCTTTGAGATTTTAATCAAACTTGTCTCTATGCATTGTCCTTGTTAGGATTATTAATCCTCCCTTGACCGTACTGTCTATTAGATTATACTTGCATAACTTAGGAACCTTATTTCATTATCTGGGTCCACTAGTACCATTAGGTCCACTTGGCCTAATGGGGCCACCTAGATTAGTTACTAGAGTGTGGAGAACACTACTAGAGGTTATCTGCCACTTACTACATGTGCATGCATTAGTTTGGGTGCCTCCTAGACTAATCCCTACATTTTAGGAGAAACTGGGAGTCCCGACACCAACCTCCATCAGTTAGGTGGAGTTGGAACTAGTTAGTCTTAGTTAGCCCCCAGTTACATTCAGTTACTTCACAATTAGTTAGATAGTGCTATAAATGCATGGATAATGCATGGCTGCAGGGGGAGGAGCTCTTTTCCTACCTACCACACTCAGTTGCATTGAGTTAACTAGCTGTAACTAATTGATTGAGTAGTTGGACATCAGGGAGTTGATATTTGGACTCAGACTTTGTCAGTTACTTCACAATCAGTTAGCTAGTGCTAGTAATGCATGGCTAATCTATGGCTGCCTGGGGAGGAGCGTTTTTCCTACCTACCACACTCAGTTGCATTGATTTAACTAGCTTACATTGAATGATTGAGTTATTGGAAATCAGGGAGTTGATCTGTTGGACTCCAATATTGATTGAGAGACCATGAGTTAGAGATTCAGTTAGATCCACTTGGTAGATTCGAATTTCTACCTGATGCATTCGAATTCTTCCTATTTGTAACCTATTGTACATTGGATTTATTATTATGAATGATATTGTAAATTCCTAAGAAATACTTGTTTGTTTCCTGTGTGGTTTATTTTTTTTTTCAGTTTGTATCTTCATTCTCCATTCTTTTGATGCAAACATTATTAGAACTATCTGCTTGAAGATCTAAATGGCATTCAAATTCTAATATGGTATCGGAGCTTTCTCAAGCAGGGTTTCATGCTTGTTTCTCCCTGGTGAGGAAAAGCATGATTCTAACAGTTCATATGTTTTAGTGTTTTTGTAGTGAAATTGATAGGTGCTAAATAGCTTGTGTGAAGCTTTGCAAGTCTTCCAACCAGAGCAATTATGAGTTCACATAATCCTGAACCACAGATCCTCACAACTTCCAATTATCTTGATTGGAAGGTTGATATGCAACTGGCCTTGCGCAAGCATGGCTACCATAGTATCATACATGGATGGGAGGCTAAACCTTATCATCCAGTTGAGCGGAAGAAGTTTCTGAACCTTTGTGATGAAGCATTCGGGTAATTATGTACTTATATATCCAGAGATATCCTCTTCCACCTAGATGGCTTGAGGACTCCCAGAGAAGCCTTGGAGAAGCTTGATAACTTGTTTAACAAACAAGATGAACTTCGAGGATACATTCTAGAGAATGATTTGGTATCTTTACATCCCAACAGTTTCGGGACTATTGAGCAATTCTTTACTAAATTCAAGTCTCTAGTACTTCAATGCAGACATTGCGGAATAGAGCGGAAGGATGAGTAGAATGTCCTTTCCATACTAAAAAAACTAGGATCTAAGTATTCTGTATTTGTTTCCATATTTCTTTCCAAGTGGGAAATCTTTCTTGATTGGAAAATTCCTTCATTAGATTCTTTTTCCGAGTCCTCAATCAAGGAGAAAGACAAGTTGATTCGAATGGGAGTCATCAAGACCTCCAAAGATCAAGATTTCCTACTAACTGACTCTTCCAAAGTGCAAGAAAAGAGGAAATCAAAGAAGAAGGAGGAAAAAGCAGCTGATTCAAATTAGCAAACTTTTGAAAGCGCCTCTGGCTCTAAGAAGAAAAAGAAAAAGTGTCCATACTATATGAGGGGTTTCCATCCAGAAGACTCATGCATGAAGAAGACCCTCAACCAGATGAAATATCTATGTGTTCAAAACAATATTTCCCTTCCACAAAGAGCAGTGATGTCGGATGATGAAGAGTAGATTGAAGAAGATGAGATATGCTTGCATGCAAGCCTCTCTCCGTCGAAGGCTTATGTGATAGATTATGGAGCATCCAACCACATGGTTGCTTCCATGGAATCCTTCATCACTTTCCCTCTATTAGGAGGACCTAGAATTCAAATGGGAGATAAATATAAAATCCCAGATGTTGAGAGAGGCTTAGATAAAATCCATCATGATGATTTCATTCCCTCTCCTACAAAAAAGCAAATTGTTGAAGATGAAGAACACGCAGATTTTTCCTTATAGTCAAGTCGAATGGAAGAAAGTCTCCATGAAGTGACTCCTTCTCTTGCTGCTCCAGAAGTGTATGAGATATCTGATATCTCATCTCCTCACATGGATGATCTAGAAGAAGACATTCAAATCTCTGTTTGTGAATAAAAACACTCTTCCTATTCTTTGCAAAATTTCTCCAATAATTCTTTAAATTTTGTGCATAGTTTACCGGTAACTGTTTCAGAAACGATAGAGGAATTTGATTTCTCTATATATAATGATGTTTCTGGTGTGCATATCAGTAATATCACTGATATTATGGATATGATATCCTATTATAAGAGTGTTTCATTCACTCTCATTAATCTAGAGCTTCCAGTAAATTCCTACAGGATTACATGTATCGAAAATCAGAATTTTGAAGAAGGAGAAAATTATGCATCTACCGTCTCGGTGGAGCATAGTTTTGGATCTGATATGAATTTTTTTGGATATTATTTATTTTCTAATCTGATAATATGTGGTTCAATTTTCAATATTCAATATATTTAAGTATTTCTTATAACTGGTTTCACCAATTTTGGTGTGACAAATCAAGCACCGCAAGTCTCTTTCAATTTTGTTGTTGAGGATTCGATGTTAGTTCTTTCTTATGAATTTGCTGATATATATTTTTTGAATTATTGGATATTTATGAATCTATATCATATTATAGAGCTCAATGATTCACTCTCCATAGTCCTAGGGATTCTCTACCTTTGGTCACATGCTCATCTCCTCACAGAACTAGTAAAGAGGGAGACATTCTGCATCTGCCTGGACACTTGCTCCTAACACTTGGGGATTATTTTACCACTCATGGTTTTCTGTTCAAGGATGGAATATATCAGTTTCTTGGGTATTCCTCACATGGTTTGAATTATCAAGCACCTTTGCTCTCTCTTCAAATGATTTCAGCTGCTCTACATGGGTCCAATTTTCACTATGCAACTGTTTATCTTTCTGATTTAGTTGAGTGCATTGTTATTCTTCCAAAGAGGAAGATTCCTCCAGACATAAGCATGTTGTTTGGATTCATGGGTTCACCTAAACAAAAGAACAAATATACTGTTGCTGCATAGTAGCAGCAAAAATGTTCACAAGTTTTTTCAAAATTTGTATTTCTGCTTATTTTGAGGGGGGGTTTTCCCCTATTTCCTCGGTTATATTAAGCAACATTATTTATTTTAGATTGTATTTGGGTGACCTATGGTCTTGTTACAAGGGCCCACAATTTTCCAAGTTAGGATTCAGGGGGGGTGTTAGGATTATTAATCCTCCCTTGACCATACTGTCTATTAGATTATATTTTCCTAACTTAGGAACCTTAATTCATTATTTGGGTCCACTAGTACCATTGGGTCCACTTGGCCTAATGGGGCCACCTATATCAGTTACTAGAGTGTGGGGAACACTTCTAGAGGTTAAATTCCACTTACTGCATGTGCATACATTAGTTTGTGTGCCTCCTAGACCAATCCCTACATTTTAGGAGCAACTGGGAGTCCCGACACCAACCTACATCATTTAGGTGGATTTGGAACTAGTTAGTCTTAGTTATCCCCCAGTTACATTCAGTTACTTCAAAATCAGTTAGCTAGTGCTATAAATGCATGGATAATGCATGGCTGCATGGGGAGGAGCGCTTTTCCTACCTACCACACTCATTTTCACTGAGTTAACTAGATGTAATTGATTGATTGAGTTGTTGGACATCAGGGAGTTTATCTTTGGACTCATACTTTGTCAATTACTTCACAATCAGTTATCTAGTGCTAGTAATGCATGGTTAATGCATGGCTGCATGGGGATGAGTGTTTTTCCTACCTACCACACTCATTTGCACTGAGTTAACTAGCTTACACCGATTGATTGAGTTATTGGACATTATGGAGTTGATCTTTTGGACTCCAATATTGATTGAGAGACCATGAGTTAGAGATTCAGTTAGATATAGTCAGATCCACTTGGTAGATTCGAATTGCTACCTAATTCATTCGAATTATTCCTATTTGTAGCCTATTGTACATTGGATTTATTATTGTGAATGATATTGTAAATTCCTGAGCAATACTTGTCCATTTCCTGTGTGGTTTGTTTTGTTCAGTTTGTATCTTCATTCTCCATTGTTTTGCTACAAAAATTATTAGAACTATATGCTTGAAGATATAAATGGCATTCAAATTCTAATAGTCCTAAACAACAACAAGATATACAAGCATGCTATATAATAAGTGTTAGAGTCTAATCTAGCATATTTAATTCCAACATGTAAATAAAGTAATAATATCCATGGATACAAATATTCATAATTACACATGCAATGGATGAGAAATGGATATTTATATTAATATGAATAGAGATACAAATGACAATATATGTCGGCACCTCATAGAAATCAAGAAACCGAGTCCCTCCACCTAGGCCTCCACCACTTGAATCCTCCATACAAAGGAAAGCTCACAAAGACAAAGGAAATATTGGGAAAGGGAACTAATGGATGCTTCAATGAAAAAGGGATGTAGACTCAAGCATATAAGAATGGAAATTTTTTTCACTATAATATCTTTTCTCTCCAAAGTTCTCCTTCTTTAATGCTTCATAGTAGCTCAATATATCCCATTAATGGGAAGTGAAGGGTTGAATAAGATCATTTCCCAGCATATGGAAGGCCAGGGATCAAGTCATTTGTTACTTGATGGGAAAAAATCCAAATATTTAAATTTTTTAGCATAAAATCCGATGTGCATGGATGAAATTGGTGTAAGTTGTGTATATGTGGGTTGTAGACTTGTGACCCACATATATATTCAAAAATATATTTTTAGGGGTTCCACTAGAGCATTAGGGTAATGGTGAGAAAATGGGGTAAAAAGAGTCTGCATAGGGACAAGAATAGGTCATCTAAGCATGGTGTATCCAGTGTGAATCAGTATTGTTAACTTTTTTCCTTTTAAACCACTTATTAAACTTTAATAAAAAACATTGAATCAACAAGATACATAAAACACATATTTTATCGTGGAACCATAATAAGGTAAACCACCAACATGTTTCTATTATTTGTAAAACTTTTTTTTTACAATTACAATAGTTATTTGCAAGCACCCACTTGATGGAGACCACAATCCCCAAGTTTATCAGCCACTACTAAAGGATGCACCCACACCCTGGTTTTTGCCTACACCTACAGAGAAGGATACACCAATACCCTGATTTATGTATGTACCTACAAACAAGGATACACTAATACCATGATTCTCCATCCACTATTGGAAGGAGGCTAAGACCTCCTTGCAGGCATGTATCCTACCCTAGCACCACCCCACCACCCTAATTTGATATTATTTAACTTTCTAGACCTTCTTCAAACTCTGTCTCTAGCTTTCTTTAGTTGGTCTACTGGCTTGCTGCTACACAGGTCTGGATTCTAGAGATTCACTTTGCATTTTCTGAATCCTGGTCTTCTTCTTTAGATATTCATTATTCACCCATAGAGACACCAGAGACACACCTTCTTCCACTTCAAGATTATTTTTATATATTCTTCTTTAAACATCAATATAGCAGCATACCTTTTCAAACAGTCACGCCCTTACAATACTCTAACTCTGCTTATGTTCCTTTTGGTAACTGTCGTAACTTTGTTAACCATGCCATTCATAATTTTGTTTATGAGCATTTAATTCTTTTCAAAATTAAACCTATCTAATATTCTTCCAACAATGGCGTACATTCTCTTCATGCTTCTGGGTATCATTTTTAAAGATTGTAGGCAATATTCACTAGGTGTAAACACCATATGAGGTCATGACTAGATGGACAATTCATCACCTAACCTTCAGTCATCATAATATTTCATCGCCTTTGCACCAGACACACCCTTCCATTATTTTTGTAGCCTAGAAACCATTTCTACAACTCTGTTAATGTTTTTCTCATGCTTCCGTACTTTCAATCCTGTAGATGGTTTTTTTGCACTTCGCTTTCCACCTCAACTATTCTACACTGTCGATCTCCTTCAAGCTTTTCGTGACCATTGATATGAGGTGGAAATTGGATATCATATGTTCCTTTTTCAAATATCACTCAAAGACTTCTGAACCAATATTTCTGCACCAAACGTTCTGCACTGCGGAAAGCGGAAACCAAAAACTCAACTTTCCATTTTTTCAAAATTTTCCCTTTTCGCCTTTCCGCTCCTGCAATAGTCCTTCTGCCATTATATTTCCACACTTTGGAAGGCGGAAACCAGAAACTCAACTTTCCAATTTTTCAGACTTTTTCCTTTCCTCCTTTTCACTCCCGCAATGGTCCTTTTGTCCTTGTCTTTCTGCACTTGTCCTTTCCACAGGGTGAAATGCGAAAGTAAAAAACTCAACGTTTCCAAGGACGAGCATATGTTATTTCTCTTTTCGGTCTTTCCTTTTCGCACTTCCTTTTCCTCACTGCAGAATGCAGAAATAAAAAACTCAACGTTTCCAAGAATAAGCATATCTTCTTTTGCTTTCCTTTCCTCACTTCCTTTTTTGCACTGCAGAATGCAGAAGTTGAAGACTCAACATTTACAAGAATGAGCATATGTTCTTCCAATTTCTGGGCTTTCCTTTACGTACTTCCTTATCTACACTTGCGGAATGTGGAAGTCGAAAAGTCAACATTTCCAAAACTTCTACCTTTTGATTTTCGCAATTTTGCACCTGCACTTCCTCTCTCACGCTGCGGAATGCACAAGTAAGAAACTCAATGTTTCCAACAGTATTTTTCATGATTATCCTCTTTTCCCCTTCCTCTTTCTATCTGAACCGTTGACCTGTTTTAGAGGATCACTTCTTAGCCGTTGGATCTTGGATCTTTGTTGAACTTCAACCTTTCTACCTATATTATGCAAAATTGATCCTCAACCATCGGATCTTGTGCAAGAATGCTTCTTGGCAGTTGGATCTATGATTTCTTTGCTTTTAACACTTAGCCAATTCTAATCTTGACATTCAAACTAACATTTCTCTTAGTTTTGAGAGGTTGATAATTCGCTCGTGAAAGAACCAAATGAGAATCTAATTCCATGGCTAGACAGCCAGTTCACTAGGGAGCAAAATCATGTCATATTTTAGATATTACTAGTACACACACATATTCTAGAGGTAATTTTAAAATATTATTCCAACATTTTATTATGATACTTACACAAATTTCTTAGTCTGATCTAATCTGCCTAAAATGCTATTTTGGTAGGTTCATAACTTCTTCCTTAGCTGCTTTCAACACAATCTGAAGACATGGTCATATAGAGAAAACACAAGTCTACAAGACCTCTATGTGTTACAGGCATTTACTCTTAGCAATTATTTGGGGTATTCATTCTCTTTAGACCCTCTTAGATTAGTTTTGACTATTTATCCATACTTAATCCATTTCCTTACTTTCACCAATTGCCATATTTCTCCAGAATGATGTCACATCATCATAAGCAATGTCTATTACTAATTTTTCATCAATTATGTTATTCTATGTCATCATATCTGCCATTTCATCATTCATGCCATGTCATCACTACCTTTGTCTTTCCTATGACTTATAATGAGTTCACCTTTTGTATTTCATCGAGTTCACTCTGTCATCATGTCCTTTTCTTATCCTTTGTCATTCATGAACTACTCTGTCCTCAATGAAAACTATAATCCATATTTCCAACAATACCCCTCTTTGGAATTGATGGAAACACCTAAACCTTCTCCATCTTTGACAACAATGACAAAGGATAACCTATTATGCCCTTTGTTGTAACTAACTTGACATAGAATTTTCAGTTGTTCTCTGTACTTATATCAAAGTTTGAAGTGAAAAAATACACATGCTGAAGTGAATAATTATTTTCTCATACAAATAATATTACCAAAAGACTTGGAATATTAAATAAGCCATAATAATATATAAATTCATGATAGAATAGGTATGATATATTTACAATGGTCGGACTTATATACGTCCATTTGTGACTTTTCAACCTACAGTCATGACTCTTTGATAATTATTAATTATTAATTAATAATCATCTATTAATTTTATTTTTAATATTTATATATTTTATGTTCGTTACATTGCCTTCCCCTTAAGGAAAGCTTTGTCCTCAAAGCTTGTTTAGTGAAGGACTTCTCAGTTATGAATAACATCTTGCCATGTCTCTCTGAACTTGTAACTTCGACACTTGATGAGACATGGTGATATAATTTCCAAATCCCTAAACTGAATTGTCACATTTCCTCGGGGAGTGATCCATCCAAGATTTACTTTCATCCAAGATCCCTGTTGGTCTCCTTGCTAGATAAAACTTCTTGTTTTTTTTAGGTTGTAGATTTTGTGTTCCTTCGCATTTGACATCATAACCTCTCTGTTTATGTACATTTTGACCCTGTCGTTGGTCAAAATGACTTTTATAGTTAGGGTGTCGATAAAGAGTTTTTATTATTTGTTCATTTGCTGGATTGACTTCTTTTTTATCTGTATTGATGACTGGATTTGTATTTGCTTTGTTTTCCTCAACTTGTTTTTTTGAGCCCAAAAGTTTTGATGTCCTCTTCTGAATGTGTACCAACTTGTTTCCAACTAAATCTTTAGCATTCTTAAGATTCCTGGTCGTTTCTTCTTGCTTTTTTGCATCATCTTTAAGCTCTAATAGTTTCTTCTGTAGATCTCGATTTTCCTCTTCTATCTTTTGATGGTCCTGTGCCCTATATTTTTCCTTCTTGATTTGAAAGAGCTACTTCTGATTATGATCTCTTAAATGAGATATCTCTTCTTCTTTGTCCTTGATGACTTTGTCGAATTTTTCTGCATCTTTTGTCTTGATTTTTGATCTTCTTGTGAAATCATCTTCGAAATGTCTTTGAAATGTTCAGATGACACATCCTCAAAATCTGATTTCATTGAAACATCTTACAGTTTGATTTGTTTCTTCTTATATGGAAATGTTAAAAACTTTTTCTTCATATTTAAGATGATTGCTCCCAATGTTTCCATCCACGATAAGCCGAGAATGATGTCATCTTCATTTAGATAAATACTCGTAACATTGAAATGGGATGTGAACTTATACTCATCAATTATCAGTTCTAAGTCCCTAATGGCATATTGCTTCCCACCATATTTATCTTTCTTTTCGATTATACTTAGTTCTGGGATGAGTAATTGATTTTCCAAGCTGACGTTAATGTGATTTTCCTCGTTGGTTGGGAAAATAGCGATGCTAATAAGCTTGCTTTGAATAATCCCTTCAATTTTTAGAATGTCGATGGCTACCTTTGAGTCGGTCTTCTGGAATCTTCCCTTTTTGTCACCATGAGACTCCATTTTTGTGCTCGAAGGTGAATAGTCTTCGACTTTCGATGATTATTGATCTTCCTTTGACTTCTTCGGCAATAAATGGTCTTCAAATTTTTCAATGATAGGAGGGTCTTTGACTTCGAATTCTTGAATAATAATGGTATTCTTTCTTTTTTTGTATTAAATAATAGTTGTAATTATTACAATTATTAATATTAATAATATTTTTTCATAAATATAATAATAATATTAACAAGGAACTTGGATCTCCACGTTGGTTAACCTTTTGATTTAGATTAAATTTTTTGTGGATTGTGTGTAGATTATGTGGTTGAAAAGAATGATTGTTAACTTCCCCACCCAGGTTCAAATCTCACTTCTTTATGCACTTCTAGATTTTATGTTATTTAATAAAGAGAATTAAAGACTAAACTCAACCTAATTAAGGTATGAATTATTATTTAATATCCAATAACCTTTCAATAAGTAAATAACTTAATTAAGGTGTGAGTTGGTTTGTTTTATAAAACCACGGGCGTTTGTTTTCTTCTTTCCTTTTTTTATGGGATCTTCTCCCTTTTTCTCTTTTTTTATTTTTATTTTTACTTCTTCCTTTTTTTTTATTTTTATCTTTTTATGTCTCACTTTTTTTTCCTTTTACTCTCTATTTTTATGGTCAAAGACCCAATTCAGGAAACCTGAAATAATGGCTAAAAGCCGATAAAATGGCCAAAGGCCGGAATCTAGCCAACGAGGCTCTGATACCACTTGAAGTGAATAATTATTCACTCATACAAATAATATTACCAAAAGACTTGGAATATTAAATAAGCCATAATAATATATAAATTGATGATAGAATAGATATGATACATTTACAATGGTCGGACTTATATACTTCCATTCGTGACTTTCCAACCTACAGTCATGACTCTTTGATAATTATTAATTATTAATTAATAATCATCTATTAATATTATTTTTAATATTTATATATTTTATGTTCGTTGCACATGCACACAGAGAATTTCAAATTCAAACTTATGGTGATTAGAAGAGAAGGTATAAACAATCAATAACTTGCAGAGTAAACTCTATTCTTCATTTATTGAACCAGAAGTACAATTGCTCATAGAAGCTGTACTCTTCACTCCTCACTAATTCTTCTATCCTCTTCTTTTGTTTCTCTTCCTCCAATTAACTTTAGGCTTGGTGTTGATCATACTATTAACATCCTTCTTGTAGTGATTCTTTGAGTAAGAACCTTGGATGGTGAGTTCATAGACTCCCCCTATCACAATGTTTCTCCTAAACACATTCCTTCTTCAAAGCCGAGATCAAATCCAATTGTGGTAGCTGATACCAATTTGTCACCTCTTCTTTTTTTGGTGGAAACTTCAGAACATTCTTCTCTTCTTACCAAAAGACATTTTTCAAGTATTAATTGTAGTTTTTTGATATTAACTCTTGTTGAGTTTATGATCCCTTATAATGCTCATTTTTAGAACAGACATTCAACTTCAGCTCCACCACCATCACTAACTTCTTCTTAAGTACTTTCATATTCATCTTCAACAATGTATTCTGTTATCACTCCAGGAAAATCCTCTAGGTTGTAGCTCAAGGATGCCTGGTAACTTAAACTATTTTTTAGGGTTTCCTGATATGGATCAATCCAGATAACCTATATAACCTCTCACTCTCAAGACATGCATGAAGCTCACTCGTTTACAAGGATTTTAGTTACAACTTGTTCAGTAGTTTGACAAAAAGGTGCAGGGATGGAGAAATCACTAGGCTGGCAGACTTACACACATAACACATGCATATAAATGGCTGAATCTGGCTGAGGATGGTACTTATAAATCAAATATCACTAAATAACCAATAGGATGATAGCTATCAGCTTTTTAATAAATATGAAAGTGACCTAAATGCACATTCAGGAAATAAACATAGTAAAGAAAGAGATGGCTGAACAAATCACAACAAAAGAGATTATATTTAGAATAAACTAGATGAGACGCTTGATAATGGAACAGGATTACAAATCCCTGGAGTTGAATCCTTATTAATAAATTAATCATGGGCTTTATAGCCTTCTACAAAAATTACAGATCCTGAAAATCCAATCTGTTTACACTAAAAATAATTGAAAGCGGTAGCTTTTCCAGATTAGGGCTTCAAACCCTTGCTAACTATTTGTTTATCTACTGTGAAGATCTAGTTCACTGAGTGATATTTTAATGATTGAAGTGGTCGTTGATCATCCCCACTACTGGTTCAGTATGAAATTGCTTCCAACATCCAGTGTATCGGCGTTTAACTAAAGTGCTTTTTCACTAGATTTTCTATCTTGTTGCCGCAGTCGTCGATCGGGGATTTTTCTTTTAGCTCATCGACGCTCCAAGTGTCAATGCTGCCATGCTGTCATTGCCTTAAATCACTAACATCACGATGATCTCTTCATTGACGATCGACAGCTTTTTCTTTTAGCTTATCGGCGCTCCAAATCTCAATGTTGGCGCTCTCCATCACTAGCTTGTTGGCGATCAGGAGATGAAATACTTATGCATTAGAACCTTTTATCTGAATGCTACCATAGTTTCGGAGGTGAAACGAACTAATTGTGTTGTTGTCAGAGGTTGATTGATGATGTTGGAATCGGAGCTTTAGTCCTCTATGCCATCGCCACTGCGGAGGAGCTTCGTGGTGAACTCTCCGATCCATAGTCTGTATGTCTTTCGATTGTTGATGATCTTCTATTGTCGTGCTATCGGAATATTTTTCATTTAGCGGAAGCCTTAGTCTATTTTTCTTCCGCTGTTGCGGCTCCCTGGTGTACTATTTCATCGATTGTTGGTCCTTAGAACCTCCGATTGCCGATGGGTCTGTATTGTTTCAGAACCCACAGTAAGTCTTTCTTCCCCTGTTGTAGATTCACATTGAACTATTTTGCTGACAGTTAGTATTTTCAAGTTCAGACTTCTGATACTTGACTTCAGGGGCATTTAGTTCTTCATATCACCAACATTTCGACACCTTTTAGCTTTGCCTCGCCGCAACTTAGTCCTTAGTTCTTCCGATCTAATTTCATTGCTATTGGATGTCAGTAGAAGTCTAAAGCAGAACGTTTAGTCACTATATTCTCTGCAGTTGCAGCGTCGCAGTGAACTAAAACTCCGCAAAGTTGGAATTTGGAACTCAAAACTTCCCACCATCGAAACTTTTAATCCCTCTATTCTCTGCAGTTGCGGAACTTTTAGCCACTCTCTTCTCCGCTCATTGTTTAAAATGTTCCGATGGCAGTGAAAAGTTTAGCAATACACCTTCCACCTGTTATTTATCTTCCATATTTCCGTGGCTTATGAGATATTCTGATCCTCACCCAAGCCACCGAAGCTACAACTTTGTGAAATTCAAGTCCAAATAAAAAACAAAGGCTTTCAAACTGTCATTGATCTTCATATCCTTCATTGCATGAGTTAAATTCTTCATACTATCAAAACAAATTTATTTTGGGAGATAACATATTATTTTAGATCTTCATATTACTTTCCATCATAATGGATGTCAATCTTATCTACAACACTATTATGCTCCTCACCATCTTGGGAAACTTCTTTGATGATTGAAATCTTTCTTTCTTCTATATTTTCGGAGTTTTCCTTTCTTCTCCAAATATTCCTGTGAGGTACCCTACTTACCGACTTTGTTTATTTCTTGTATTCCTTACTTAGATCTTCTCTATTGGTTCTGCAACCAACAATCTTGTGACCAAACTTGTGACAGTAGTGACAATAGCCATAGAAAATTCCTTCATATTTGAGAAATCCTTGACTTTTCTGATTCACAGCTTCCATCCTCTTCCATCCCTTCCTTTGGAATTTTATTGAAGAATTTTTCTTTAGCTTACATTCTCTAGCCATATGTCCAAAATTTTGACATGTATAACAATGACTAGGAAAGATTTGTTGGACCCTGATTGTCCTTCGTTTTTTAAGTATCATTCCAGTTCTGTCATTATAATGGTATGAGGGGACAAAATTATGACTATTATTAATTGGACTCTTTAGTACATTATCACAATATCTTATATTATTTATTTCTTGGTTAGAGAAGGAGGAACATTTTGAATTCCTTTCATTGTCATTCCCTAATCTAGTTTTATCATTTGATGGTTTCTAGCTCCTCAAGATGTCATCTAAAATCATTGAACTGTTCTCAAACTTTGTTTTAATAGCTTCTTCATCCAGCTTCCTCCTAAGCAAATTAACTTCTTCAAATTTCTTATATTTTTATATTTATTCCTTAAGCTTCTCATTAATGGTATGATTATTAAATTGAGCACATAGATTTGTAGACAAACACACAACTCACAAAATAGATCACACAATTTACTCAGCAATTGAAGAATGAAACGGTGAAAAAATGGCTTGCAGCTATGAATGCTTTCATTAATAAAAAAAAGTAATCAGATAATAATTAAAATAAAGTACAATGGATTTAATATCCACATGAAATTTGAATCCACATGAGGAAATTCGAATTGATAGACTCTACTTGACTATAGGTAACTAAGACCTTGTCTAAATCACTATTGGAGGACTCAATAGTTAACTGACCTTGTCTAAACCATAACCAGAGTTCATCAAAGATCTAAAACACAACTCTCAAGTGTTACATTCAATGTTGACTAAGGATAACTGACCATGGTAGGTGAGAAATGTGCCCCTCTTAAGTGCAGTCATGTAAACCTAGCGCTAACTGAATGTAGAGGACTAGAACTGAATGTAACTGACTCCTAACTTAGCTTGACTAGTCAGTAACTGAACTGAACTGGCCTTGGTTGGTTTCGGCACTTCCAATGGCTCCTAAATTGTAGGGATTGGTCTACGAGGATCCTAAACTGATGTAATTAAGTGCAATTGGTGGCATTAAACCTCAATTAGTGTTCCCCACACTTTAGTAACTGAAACATGTGACCCAATTAGGCCAAGTGGACCCAATGATGCTAATGACTAAAAATAGACTGTATGGACTCCCAATTTAGACATGACTCCTGATTTAGACATATGAACAAATTGGACAAGGGAGGATTAATAATCCTAACACCCCCCCTGAATGCTAACTTGGACAATCTGTGGGCCTTGGTAACTAATACCATAGGTCACCCATTACATCAAGTAAAATAAAGTAAATGCTTAATACATGGATATGGGGAAAAAACCACATGGAAAAAAATCCCCCCCTCTATCTAAGTAGGTAGAATCAGGTCTCAAGTTTGAAAAACTTGAAAATATGTTGCTGCAATCTTCATCTCTGTGAGGTAGCGAAGCAGCATGCATGGTGTATTGTGCATAGGTATTCTAGGGCCTGGCATGTAGAATTCTCCTTCTTCTCCAAAAATGATGATGGAAGGAAGGAGGAATGTAACCTTTGTCTCTTGCTGAATGAAGAGGTGTATGATCATATCCATTCTTCTAAATGTAGTGAGACTGAGCCCTTTCCATATAGCATCTTACAGGGAGTCTAATGCATCTCTCTAAAGAAGGTAAGATTGCATGGCATAACGCAAGGGTATTTCCTTTCTGAGTGTCATGTGAGTTTCTAGTCATCTTCCTAGCTTCCAGTTTGGAAGTAGGGACTGAATCTAGATCTGATTCACCCTGAATATCAATCTCATAAACTGATAAAGATGGATCTACAATACTAGTAGAAGCTGTAAAAGAAGTAGATGCAATGATTTTACCTTCCCTTGCAAGTGGCTGCTGAGAGTGCAATGGTTCTGAAGGAGGCATGAAATGTGAGAACTCATATGCTTTTGAAGCATGATATGCAGTACCCTTTGCTATGATGCTCCCAGTAGAGATATATGTGATCTCCACTGAGTCAGGACCAAAGATCACTTGCTTTGGAGATCCAGTATGGGTCATCTGATAGATAGATAACAGGTTTGAAGCTAGGGAGAGAACAAATAGCACATATTTGAACCTTCCATGTTCAAGATTGATAGACCCCTTCCCTTTTGTTTGGACTTTACTGTTATTTCCCATCTGAATACTAGGACCATCAAAGGATTGAAAAGAAGAGAATGATTCTCTGGATGCAGCCATATGGTTGGAAGCTCTAGAATCAATGAGGAAGACATGTGTTGATGTGCAACAAGCCTTTAGTGCATGGCCTTTCCTTTGGTATTCTTCATCTTCTTCTTCTTCAGAGTCATCCTTCCTTGTGCTAGCAGGTACAAAAATGTTATGTTTCTTCAAAATAAGGGCCATTTCATCAAGTTGTCTTCTCATACAGAAGATTTCTGATTGAAAGCCCCTTCCACAGTAAGAGCAGAGGACCTTGCCTTCGCCATTCTTCTTGCTTCTCTTCAAACCTAAAGGCTCCTTTGACTTCTCTTTCTTCACAGGAGACTCATCTCTTTGCTTCCCTTTGTCATTCGTTACCTTATCTCCTCTTGCAACCAGAGCTTGATCTTTGGAAGATCGAATGATCCCCATTTGGATAATTTTATCATTCTTAGAAGTGAGAGATTGGATGAAGGCATCAAGAGTGGGAATATTCCAATTTGGAGTAGTGAGTCTTACTATTTGGAAGTTTGATACAAAGACTGAGTAGTCTACATTGAGCTTTGTGAGAATGGAAAGGATGAGCTGATCTTCATCCTTCTCCACTTTGCATTGCTTCAATTGATATATCAGGTTCTTGAACTTTGTGAAGAATTCATTCAGTGATTTGAAGTTGGATGGATTAAGAGTGATCGGATCATTTTCTAGCTAATGGATCCTCATCTCATCCTACTTATCAAATAAGGAGGCAAGCTTGTCCCAAACCTCCTAGGGAGTCTTCAATCCTTAGATGTGGAATATAAGATCTCTAGAGACTGAGGAGAGCAAGTGTCCATGGGCTTCATCAAGCCTATTCTAGTACTTTTCTTTGTCATTATCTAAATATGGCACTGCCTCTGTTTCTTCTATGAGTCTGAAGAGCTGCTTGGTGCAGAGCATTACCACCATGTCTTCCTTCCATTGGTGATAGTTGAAGGGAGTGAGAGGCTCTACTGGATGAGCCATTTTGAATGCAGTAAGAAGGACTGAGCTGCTGTAGAGAATGCAGTGAGAATAAATAGCTACTTGTAGTGAATGCTGTAAGAAAAGCTGATAACCTGTCACACAATCAAACATCAAAAGTAAGGTTGATAGTCTGCACTTTTGAAATTTCCTTCACAGCCAGCATAGTTGATCAATCAAGCTTGATCAACAATTTCCTAACTTGGGATATTAAGTGGTAAATTCTCCATTTCTGGTGCAATACTAGAAGGAGCAATTTGATAAAAAAAAATGATCCAATTGGATATTTGAGGAGGATAGGTGTCTTGTCCGTGGAGGCTCTGATACCATATTAAATTGAGCACATAGATCTGTATACAAACACACAACTCACAAAATAGATCACACAATTTACTTAGCAATTAAAGAATGAAATAGTGCAAAAATGACTTGCAGCTGTGAATGCTTTCATTAATAAAAAAAGTAATAAGATAATAATTACAATGAAGTACAATGGCTTTAATAGCCACATGAAATTTGAATCCACATGAGGAAATTTGAATTGATATACTCTACTTGACTGTAGGTAACTAAGACCTTGTCTAAATCACTATTGGAGGACTCAATAGTTAACTGACCTTGTCTAAACCATAATCGAAGTTCATCGGAGCTCTAAAACAAAAATAAAGTGTTACATTCAGTGTTGACTAAGGCTAACTGACTGTGATAGGTGAGAAATGTGCCCCTCCTGAGTGCATTCATGTAAACTTAGCGCTAACTAAATGTAGAGGACTAGAACTAAATGTAACTGACTCCTAACTTAGCTTGACTAGTCATTAACTAAACTGAACTGACCTTGGTTGGTTTCGGCACTCCTAGTGGCTCCTAAATTGTAGGGATTGGTCTAGGAGGCTCCTAAACTAATGCAATTAAGTGCAATTAGTGGCATTAAGCCTCAATTAGTGTTCCCCACACTTTAGTAACTGAAACACGTGCCCCAATTAGGCCAAGTTGACCCAATGGTGCTAATGACTAAAAATAGACTGGAGGATTAAACCTATGACCAAATTGGACAAGGGAGGATTAATAACCCTAACACTGCTGGTCTTCTATATTCTTTATTTCCTTTTTGAATTTAGCAACTTCCTTTATTAATCTCTCGACCTCTTCCATGTGGTATTCTAGCATCTTTATTTCTTTCTTGAAGTTAACAACTTCATGTCTTAAGCTCTCTTCCTCTTTCATGTGGTCTTTTATTTATTTCTTGAAGTGAACAACTTATTGTCTTAAGCTCTTAGCCTCTTCTATGCTAGCCATCATGTGTTGTCTTGAATTGTGCAGCTCTTCTTGGGGATCTTGACTTCCTCTTTTCTTTTTTTTCTTCTGTTTTTCTTGATATCTTTACAAATTTTCTTCCAAATAATTGTTTTTCCTCCTACTCTTTCTCAATTCTTCAAAGGCACTAATGAGTTCTGCTTCTAAGTTCACCTCTCCTTCCACATCTGAATTATCTTCTGAAGCTTGAGTTATTGTCCCTATGAAATTATTTTTTTCATCTTGAGTTATATCTTCACTATCATACTTGCAAATAGAAAGGATTTCTTGTGCTATCTCTTCATTTGAATAAATAGTTTCCAATTTGACCCAAATTTCCTTGGCTGAGACACATGGTCCAATATTCCTTCTGATAGATTGAGATATTCCATCTAATATGGCCTCTATTTCACCTACATTATTTTTCTTGGATTTGTTTTGAGATGGAGTCCTTATTCTCTTTGGTGGGACATAATTAGTGATCACTGCATTCCATACACTAGGTTCCAAAGCTTTCCGATAAATTTCCATTCTTGTTTGCCAAAATATGTATTCTTCTTTTCCAAGTATTGGACATCTATTTTCTATGTAAATATCTTCTGGTTGATCCATTGTGTTTTTTAATAGGATCTTCCTTCCATTGGTTAAACTTTTAGTGAAGGATCCCGCTCTGACACCAATTGTTGATAGCTGGTCAATACTGAGAGTGGGGTTGAATCGGTATTGTTAAATTTTTGCCTTTTAAACCACTTATTAAACTTTAATAATAAAAAAATGAATCAACAAGATACATAGTACACAAATTTCATCGTGGAACCCTAATAAGGTAAACCACCAACACGTTTCTATTATCTGCAAAAATTTGTTTTTACAATTACAATAGTTATTTGCAAGCACCCACTTGTTGAAGACCACAATCCCCAAGTTTCTTAGCCACTACTGAAGGATGCACCAACACCTTGGTTCCTGCCTACACCTACAGACAAGGATACACCAATACCCTAATTTCTTCTTGTACCTACATACAAGGATACACCAATACCTTAATTATCTAGCCACTACTGGAAGGAGGCTTAGACCTCCTTGCAAACATGTAGCATGTGCTAGCACCACCTTGCCACCCTAATTTGATATAATTAAAATTTCTAGACCTTCTTCAAAATCTATCTCTGGCTTTATTCACTTGGTCTATTGTCTTGCTGCTACACGGGTCTAGATTGCAGATATTCATTTTCCATTCTCTGACTCCCGGTCTTCTTCTTTAGATATTCATTATTCACCCATAGAAACACCAGATACATGCCTTCTTCCACTTCAAGATTTTGTTTATATATTCTTCTTTAAACATCAATACAACAACATGCGTTTTCAAATAGTCACGTCCTTACAATACTCTAACTCTGTTTATGTGCCTTTTGATAACCGTCATAACTCTGTTAACCGCACCCTTCATAATTATATTTATGAACATTTAATTCTTTTCAAAATTAAAATTATCTGATATTCTTCCAACAATGGCATACATTCTCTTCATACTTCCAGGCATCATTTTTAAATATTGCAGGAAATATTCACTACGTGTAAACACCAGATGAGGTCATGACCGGATTGACAATTCATCATTTAACCTTTAGTCAACGTAATCTTTCATCGTGCCTTTGCACCAGAAACACCCTTCCATTATTTCCATAGCCTAGAACCCATTTCCACGACTTTGTTAACATTTTTCTAATGCTTCCACACTTTCGATCATGTAGATGGTCTTTCCACACTTATATTTCTTCCTCAACCGTTTTGCACCTTCGATCTCCTTCAAGTTTTTCGTGACCATCGATCTGAGGTGGAAATTGGATATCAGATGTGCCTTTTTCAAATATCATTCCATGACTTTCAAACCAATCTTTCTACACCAAACATTCCACACTACGGAAGGCGGAAACTAGAAACTCAAATTTCCATTTTTACAAACTTTTTCCTTTTCGCCTTCTCGCTCCTGCAACAGTCCTTCCGTTGTTAGCTTTCCGCACTTTAGAAGGCGGAAACCAGAAACTTACCTTTCCATTTTTTTGGACTTTTTCCTTTCTGCCTTTCCGCTCCTACAACGATCCTTCTACTGTTGTCTTTCTACACTTGTCCTTTCCACAGGACAGAATGCGGAAGTCAAAAACTCAATGTTTCCAAGAACGAGCATATGTTCTTCTGATTTCTGGTCTTTCCTTTCCACACTTCCTTTTTCACATTGCAGAATGCGAAAATTAGAAACACAACATTTCCAAGAACAAGCATATGTCCTTCTGCTTTCCTTTCTGTACTACAGAATGCGGAATTCGAAAACTCAACGTTTCCAAGAACAAGCATATGTTCTTCCGCTTTCTGGTATTTCCTTTCCACACTTGCGGAATACAGAAGTCAGAAACTCAACGTTTCCAAAACTTTGAACTTTTGATTTTCGTTGTTCTCCACCTGCACTATAGAATGTGGAAGTAAAAAACTCAATGTTTCCAACAATATTTTTCATGATTATCTACTTTTCACCTTCCACTTTCTATCTGAACCATTGACTTGTTTTAGTGGATCACTTCTCAGCCGTTGGATCTTAGATCTTTGCTGAACTTCAACCTTTCCTCCTATCTTATGCAGAACTAATCCTCAACCGTCGTTTCTTATGCAGGAATGCTTCCTGACCGTTAGATATATGATTTCTTTTCTTTTAACACTTAGCTAATTCTAATCTCAACATGCAAACTAACATTTGTCTTAGTTTTGACAAGTTGATAATTCGCTTGTGTAAGAACCAAATGAGAATCTAATTCCATGGATGGATAGCTAGTTCACCAGGGAGCATAATCATGTCATCTTTTAGATCTTACTGGTACACACACATCTTCTGGAGGACATTTGAAAATAGTCTTCCAACCTTTTGTTATGACACTTAGACAAATTTCTTAGTCTGATCCAATCTTCCTAAAATGTTGTTTTGGCAGGTTCATAAATTCTTCCTCAGTTGCTTCCAAGACAATATTAAGACATGGTCATATAGAGAAAACACAAGTTTATAAGACCTCTATGTGTTGCAAGCATTTACCCTAACCCATTATTTATAGCGGTCATTCTCTTTAGACCCTCTTAGACTAGTTTTGACTATTTATCCATACTTCAATATCCATATTTTCACCAATTACCATATTTCTCCAGAATGATGTCACATCATTATAGGAAATGTCTCTTACTAATTTGTCATCAATTATGTTATTCTATGTCATCATATCTTCCATTTCATCATTCATTCCATGCCATCACTACCTTTGTCTTTCCTTTGACTTATACTGAGTTCACCTTTTGTCTTTCCTTTGTCTTTCGCTGAGTTCACCTTTTGTCTTTCCTTTGTCTTTCGCTGAGCTAACTCTGTCATCATGTCCTTTTCTTATCCTTTGTCATTCATGAACTAATTTGTCATCAATGACAACTATAATCCATATTTCCAACAACATATATATTCAAAAATATATTTTTATGGGTTCCACTGGAGTGTCAGGTTAATGGTGAGCAAATGGGGTAAAAGGAGTATGCATAGGGACATGGATAGGCCATTTAAGCATAATGTATCATGTGTGTAAATTCACACCATAACATATTCCCACTAATATGTGAGGTCACAAGGGTATATGATGGCCAAAATATATTATAATAGTTCAAGGAGTGGAGTAATGAAGACCCAGGTTGAAATGTTGGTCGCTCATCAGTATAATAGAATGATATATCTCTACATATAGTTGCAGATATGAAGTATACATAGCAGTCCTAGATACATAACAATACAATGGCCATGAATAGGCATAATAGACATATGTCATGAGTGGTCATCACCACGTATAATACAAAATGAAATAAGGTCTCCATACTAAATGAAGATGTCAAAGGGTACACTGGAGCCTGGTCATGAGAGATGAAATATTATAGATACTAGAATGATTTGTTATATTTTTATCATTTAATAAATATGATCTTAGGATCTTATTTGAGAGAATAACATGCACAACAATAAACACAAGAGACAAGAGAAATAAAGAATTTTTCCTTGGGGAAACCATAAAGGAGAAAACCCCACAACTTCCTCAGAGATAAAATGAGCACCAATGGCAGCAGTAAAACTCGAAAACAAAAAAGATGATATCCATAGCTTGTTCTCTCTCTCACACTTGAGAGAGCTTCTCCTCTCTCACTCATACGTCCTAGTGAGTGAGTGTGTGTGTGATAAATAGAGAGGCGCAATCTCTATTTATATTCTTTCGTTCACTTGATGTCCACTTCAACATGTTGGCCCTACTTAACAATTACTTACTAGGGACAACATCTCGAGGAGAGTCTAACAACCCTAGTGCCCCACAACTGTGGGGACATTTCCCTCTGATCAACAAGGAGGGTTAACCTTGACACAATTGTGGGGACTATTGCCCTGACTTATAATGGAGGGTTAACCTCAATGACTTTACATGACTTGTTTACATTATTGAATCTCCCGATCAGAACATTGGGGCATGACATGGATCAATTACATTATAGATACTTCCCAGAATAAACATCGGGGTAATACATAAGATATACAAGTGAATGCATTTTGAAGTTACAAATACATCAACACTCCCTTTTAACTAGGAAGGTATTCTCTCGACACAATTTATCAGCACAAGTCTTCTTCTCTGTATCATCTGGATCATCATCAAGTCATCTTCATCTTCAAGTCATCTTCATATTCAAGTCATCTTCATTGTCAAGTCATCTTCATCAAGTATCGATCATCACTAGATCTGGATCATCACTGGATAATCATCAAGTCTGGATCATCACTCGATCTGGATCGTCACTGGATCATCATTGTCATCACTGCTTCCGCTATCTCAATCAAATGGTGATATCTCTTCATTCTTCTTGTCATAGGAAGTTCTATAGAGCCAACCCCTTTTCATACTGGTTGTAGGCCTAACCTAAATGTAGGTCTTCATCTTCTTCAGCGCTTATATCTGACCATGGTTGGAAACACATCACAACTATGTCAGAAAGGCCTGCCCAACACTCACATATGACCATGGTAGGAAACTCGTCGCACACCATGTCAGAAGGGCTTAGCACTCACATCTGACCATGGTATGAAAATCATCTCACACCATGTCAGAAAGGCTCTGCACTTACATCTGACCATAATAGGAAACTCATCACACATCATGTCAGAGAGGCTCTCAGTCCCACACTAAAATTCCTGGTAACTGACCAGGTGCCTCCATTCTTCTAGAGAATGGACTCTATGCACTTGAGATGAGCTTCAGTCCCATACTAAAATTCCTGGTAACTGACCAGGTGCCTCCATTCTCCCAGAGAATGGCATCTCAGCACTTAAGCTGAGCTTCAGTCCCAGACTGAAATTCCTATTGTTATCTCCTAAAATAAATTTATTTTGATAGTATGAAGAATTCAAGTCATGTTATGAAAGATTTAAAGATCGCTAACAAATTTAAGGTCTTTGGTTTTTCTATGGTTGAAAAAAATTAGAATTTTTAGCTTTCGGTGGCTTAGACGGGGTTCTTAACAGCTCATTAGCCACCGAAAGGCTTTGTTTTGGCAGCTAACAGTTTTAACACAGGACCATGTTGACCATCGAAAGCCTACTAATGACGTTTGTTTATAAAATTTTGGGAAAATGACTTTTGGTGTCTTAGGAAAGCTTTCCAATAGCTCATTAGCCACCGAAAATCCTTGGTTTCGGTAGCTTATCGGGTGATTGAAGGAGGGCATTAACCACTGAAAGCAAGTGAAATGCGTTGGGGAAAAGGCCTGCTCAAAAAAATCAAAACACAGGTTTTTGTGGCTAAGCATGGTTTCAAAATGGTCTCTAAGCCACTGAAAGCAGGCTTTCGGTAGCTAAGACCGAAATTTCAGGACACTCTAAGCCACTGAAAAGGGGCATTTTACTATGAAAAGACATCATTTTAAAACGGTGATTATGAGTGACTAGAGAAACATTTTGCAAAACTATTGAAGATTTTTGTTCCTAACATATTAGAGAACAATAACCTATCTCATGTTTCCTACAGGTGTTGCATATTGGGAGAATCAAATCCATCTCTGAGACCTAAGTTTTGGATCTCAGAATTTATTGTTTTACACATGTTTTTGAAATCCAGATCCCAAGCAAGTTAAAACAAATTCCAAAAAACTGAGAGAGGTTTTTTCTCAAAACAAACCAATATACAAAAAAATCTTTCCATTTATAAACAGGTGTCACATATTTGAATTAACAAATCCATCTTTGTGTAGACACTGAGAGGGGGGGTGAATCAGTGTAAAGCAATTTTTACAACTTTTCTTGACCTGTCACACTTAACTACCAATTCATCATTCCATTATTCTACCAATCTCATAATCATTTCATAAACTTCATCATTCACATATCATAGCATTTAACTCATCAAGAACCATAACACAGAAGAACACCACACCATATAAATTTGTAATCTTTTTGTATTAGTTTTGGTTCGGCTACAACCGTTAGGCAAAATCAGCACCTACTGATACATAGAGCACCTAATCTGCATATAGGACCCTGCCTAGTTTTCTTAGACCCTGCTAAGAAGGGTTTGAGGTATCCTAACCTCAAAAGCAAGACAAGCTTGCATTTACAATTAAAGCTTATTGTTACATCAACTCATCAAACACTTGTCTCTTTAATCTATGGTCAACTGTCTCAGATTGTGCTCATCTGCTTATCATCAATGCTGCTAGTCAACTCTGCTCTGCTCAGTCATCTTGTTCATTTTCTCACTGCAGCTCATAAATCATGTCAGGAATCCTGCTGGTTACTGTCAAGTCATCATACAACAGCTCATCATCATCATCAATAGATAGGCATCAAAATAGTGTCATCAACATTATAGGGTTTGTATGCAACATCATAGCATAAGGCCAACATCTTCCATCCATGCATGATTCAGATCATTAGCAAGAAGATCAACATCATAGATCTGTCCATTATGTCATCACTCATCATCATGGTTTATATCATGGAATGTTTCAATGCTTCTTCAAACATGTCAGTGTGAATTTTTCCAATCTGATCACTCCACTGTCAAAGGCTCAAGGACGGAACTAGTATGCCACTGTCATCAACCTGTCAATCTGTTGCCAAATACATCCTATAATCACAGTTGATTAATCACTGTCATGCCCACACTGTACTAATTGTATTCAACTTTTGTGACTGTTGAAATATCACCGTGTATCACTGTCAAGTTATCATGGCAATGATATAAGGTGGCAATTATAAAGGATCACTATCACATCACTGTCTTTATGGTATGCAACCTCAACAAGCACTTTCATATCAAACACTATCATATCAACTACTGTCCACTTCAATGTGTCACTGTCATCATGCATACATCATAGTCATCATCATACTTAACACTGTGCAAACTTTACTCTACTGTCTTCATCAACATCATGACACTCAAGGTGAGGTCAATATTTGACTATCAAAACATCACCGTGACTGTCACTATTTCAAGCATGTCATTGTGTACATAAGCAATCATTACTGTTCATCGAAATACATCATTGTCACTGTGTTGTACATCATCACATCATCAAGGTATACAACATAAAGATGCTGTAATACTGCTATCTTGAGATTAGAGACATAGGAGCATACCCTTTCAATTTAAGAACTTCACCCAAAATTGGACTCTGCAATTTCTATGTGAAATGCACAATCTCAGCATGAATAAATAAATTGAACATACCTTGACTAACATTGTAACCCTTTCCTCGTGTGACTGCTCCTCCACTGTCACTGCCTTAGTCTTTTGCTTATCAACATTGCTCAACAAGTTGTCCACTTTTGTCACTCTGCCAAATCATTCTCATCAAGAAATAATGTCAAGTCTGCTGCTGCCATGAAACTTGTCATCAGCTTGTCCTATCTTTTGCTGTAGGTGTCACTACATGTTAATTGGTTCACTGTGTAAACCAAGGACTGTCATCCTAGGGCTGTCATACAACTTGGGGCTGTCAACTTCCTGTCAAGCAACACATTTGTCTCATTGACACTTGGTCTGTGTATATGCTGAGGTGGAACTGTAAATCAATACCAACACCCAGACTGTTTGTGAAAGATCCAAACTCAGACTGGGATATATGCTGAGGAAGATTCCTGAAACAAGTCCAAAACTTGGACTGTGTATGCTTGCAAGAACTCCAAAAATGTCAAATGCGGACTGTGTATATGCTTAGGAAAACCCCACACACAAGGTCCAAAATCAGATTGTGAGTATGCTGGTAAAAACCCCTAAAAGATGTCAAAGCTTTGGACTGTGTATTAGTTGTAGAAGATCTCGAAGAAGGTCGACTCGAGACTGTTCAAAGAGGATTATTTGTGGAGAATTTGGGTCGGTTTATGACCTGAGAAAGAGACCACAAATACGTCCACAATAGATGGTGTCAAGTTGTGGATTGTTAGATGTTTTCACCAAGTTCAGACTGTAAAATACTCAAACTTTGCTGCTGCTTGTCATCAATACAAAAATATTTGACTACTGCTCCATAAAAATTAAATACACAGACTTGGCCTATAAGCTTTTAAACTTGACTGCTAAAAAGGGTGTCAAAACCCAAAGACTGAACAAACTCGGACTGTGTGACTTCTCTAGCTCGGGTTTGCAATGAGAGCTAGTAAAGAATGTAAACTGTGCAAGCAATAAATTGAAAAACTCCTCCAATTGCTTGGTGTGAGACAAGATTGAAACCCAAGAATGAAAAAGATCAATGAAGGAACCATACACCACTCCTCTGCTACTGATGGTGTAAACTGCGGATGCCCTTGGTTGTGGCTGTCAAATTATTATTATTATTTTTTTATCAGACTGCTGCCACTCTAAAATTCGGATTCCTATCAAAAATTTCAGACTACTGTCACCCGAAATTTCCCTGCTCCTGTTGCCTCCGAACCTGCTGCTGCCACCTCCGAACCTGCTGCTGCCTCAAAGAAAATCACAGAGCTCCACCGAATTCTTCCTTGTAAAAATGAATACTTTGAAAGGGTATTTATACTAATTTTTTTTCACAAAATTTTGAGCCGACCTGCTATAATTTTCATTTGAATCCGACCTCATCAAATTAAAAATTTTAAATTAAACATTAACGTTTTGATGGAGCCGAATTGCCAATTTTTTGCTTGAGCCGACCTCACAAAGATTTGATTAATGAATTATATTTTAGTCATTTCAACCATGGTTCTCCATAAATCAAGGACTTCATCAAAACAAAAATTCAAGGCAATCTTCAAGGGCTTCAAGAGCCTCTCCCTGGTGGACTTTATCAATAGAAGCGTGGTCTTCATGACTTAACCATATTCAAGGGTTGCTTACCCTCAAGTTGTTGTAAGTAATTGCCCTAGTCATTAACTGAGTTTTCCATATCATCAACAATGTCCAACAGGCAAAGGCTTCAAGAACTTTGAAGGGCATCAAGGTCTTCATTAAGTGGCACTTATCCGGTGCGTGGGCTTCATGACCTTCTTCAACCATCTTGTGGGTTTGAGGATCTCTTCAAAATCTTCTTCACCATATCTCCATGTAAGACCATAGCCATCCATCACAAAAAAATACAGGGGATCCACGGCCTTTGCAAGGGCATCATGGTCTTCATCAGGGATACCAAGTCTTCTTGGGATTCTTCATCATACCAAGAACTCCATGACCCCAACAAGGGTTGCAGGGTCATCAAATCACCAACTGTAAGTCCAAGGACATCCCGTGGGGCCACTGCAAGTCCATGTTGGCATCAATGACAATTTCATCAACACTTTGAGCCCCATTTTTTTAGCAGTTTGGCCAAATTTTTAGGGCAAAAGTTGACCTAATAGGGCAACAATAGTAGAACAACCTCCTTCTTCTTTTAAATCCAACCAGGTCAAAAGAAACCAGAGATACATAAAAGACAACACAAGGCTATATACAGGATGATTAGGCTCCAAAGACTAAAGCAGAAGGAGGCCAATGCAAACCCTAGCAGCCACCCCACCTTGGAAACCCTAGCTTTTAGCAGCAGTTAGTCTCCATCCTTCTGAAACTATCTAGGGTGCTGTTAACACTCCTAGCACGAAGCCTGTAGAAGAAGAAAGCTGAAAAAATAGACCTAAAAAGACATTTTTGAGAAAAACCTAATAAGTTTTGCAAAATAGGGCTTTCGGTGGCTTAGGCGGATGCTAGGGCAGTTAATTAGCCATCGAAAGCACCACTTTTGGTAGCTAATGGTTTCGATAGACTGGCCTCTTAACCACCGAAAGTGGATGGAGGCTTAAAAGCAAGTTTTGGGATACAGGACTAGTTTTGGGAAACTACAGATGGCTTGTGGACGTAATCTAAAGATGAAAGATGCTGAGGGAAGCATCAGAAAAGGGTCTGTTTAAGCTCTACTATGACATAACAGCACAAGAGGCCACCAACCCTAGCTATCAAGAGAAATTAGTGGCTTAACTGGCAGAGGGCCAGTAGCAGTAATCATCAGCAGTTACTTTAGTTATCTAAAATTTTCATTTAGTGGACTAATTATTTAGTTAAGTTAAGACAAGTAGTTAATTAGGGTTTTAAACCCTAATTTGAAAAAACTATTACTTTTGTTTATTTTTGTTAAAAACAGATCCAAGTTTTTAGGATCTGTATATTTTGTAAGAGGCTATAAATCCTAAGACTTATTTTATGAAAATGGTTCGACTTTGGGGATTTATAAACCTATACTATGGTCAGCTTCTCATTTTGCTCATTCTTGAATATAAGCTCTTTTGTTATGATTTGTTCATCCTTCATCTCTGTCTTTACTGTACTTATTCCTGAAGGTGTATTTAGGTTACTTTCAAGTTGATTAATAACTAATAGCTGTCATCCTATTGGTGTGTTAATGTGATTTGATTTATAAGTACCATCCTTATCATGATTTAGCCATTTATATGCATCTGTTTTGTATGTAAATCTACCAGCCTAATGAGTTCTCCATCCATGCACCTTATTGTCAACTTCTGAACAGTTGTAACTAAAAGCCTTGTAATTGAGTGAGTTTCATGCATGTCTTGAGAGTGGAAGGTTATATAGGTCACCTGACTTGATCCATATCAGAAAACCCTAAAAACATTTTAAGTTACCAGGCATCCTCGAGCTACAACCTAGAGGAGTTTCCTGGAGTGATAACAAATTGGCGCCGTTGCCGGGGAAAGAAGACTGAAGCTCAGCTTCCCTAGGAGATGACATAGATCCTTGCTTTGATGATAGACAAAGCTTGGACATTATTCTGGTTGTAATAATCTATCTGGTGACTCCATTGAAATAAGGTGGCTTCAAGAAGACCAAGTACCAGAGAAAACCCTAAGGGGCCACTAGCAACACCGGTTTCAGATCCAGAAGAGATTCTGAGAAGACCTAGGGCTTCACTAAGGTGGACCAGTAGTGCTACAAAGGAAGCTACATCAAGTATTTTAAGAAACATTTTTGCTATTATTTCTTCTGCTGAAACATACAAATCTCAAGAATTTATAAATACATCAGAAAATTTTAGGGTTGAGGAATCTTCAAGCACTGTTGCTTGTGAATATCTCATCCCTAGCAACTCCATGAAGGACAAATTTAGTGGTGACTCCACAATATAAAGATGTCAAAAGAATTTTCTACTCTTTTGGCTTAGAGGTTTGCACCTCTTGACTTCTCTTCCATTCCTGGTTTCCCACATCCAGTACCTGATATGTTTGAATGGGGAGATTTTCTACCTATCTTCAAAGAGGAGGAAGAAGACAGTGCTGCAGAACACTTCCTCAAGTTTCATGAATGCATGGATCTATTAGATCAGCAACCTGAATATGTTCATGTATTCATTATATGGTGATGCATGTCAGTGGTATTTTTCTTTACCTCCTTCCAACATTTTATCATTGAAATATTTTCACCAAGCATTCATTGAGCACTTTAAAAGGTACTATTCAAATGAGTTTGCATTTGATAATTGTTGTGAAGAATATAAGTTGCATTCTCGGGATGAAAACGTAAATAGAGAAGAATATCTCCCTCAAGAGCTACCTCATCTCTCTTATGATCTTCACAATGAGGTACTTTCCCATAAACATAAACTAGAAATGAATTTTAAAGGAGTTGAAGGTTTTCCTACCATCATTAAATCTGATTGTGGTGAATCTGAGGAATTGATTTCTTTAACTACACATGGAATTGATCAGCTTTCTGTTGGTCAAATGATCATTGAAATCAGTCAGGCTAGCTCACAATTTCTAGATTTGCAAATCAAGGAAAGTTGCAGTAACCAAGAGGAACAAGATTTCCAGGGACTATCTAATCTCCAGCTACAACATTAGGAAGATCTCTCTTCTTCTTATGAACATGTTGCTTCAAATCATGACAAGGAACTAGGTAATATTTTTCCAGATCTATTTCAAAATGTTATTGCTGATACTCCTATACAAGAGCCTTCATCTCTGCCACTAGGATCTTATCTTGATGCTCCTATATTTAACAAATACAGTGATGAGGAAGAAGAGGTTAAAATTTGTGAAGACTTATTGTTTACTCAAAGTTGATCTAGTTCTTCTTTTCAACAGAGAGATGATAAAAAATATGTGCATGCTGTGATAGATGCTTGTTACAAATCTACTGCTCAAAAGTCCAATACAAATCTTTTTAGTTTTGGTATATCCTACAAATATATTATTGTGGAAGAGGAAATTGTTAGTTGTGATAAGCCAGCCTATCATCATGATGAATTCAGATTATGTTAAGGGGAGCAGAAAGATTCAGATCAGCTTTTGAGCTTGTATTTTTATCAGACAAAGGTTGAGCAGTCCGCATTCAACATTGACATCAGTGAAGGAAAAGATCAGCAGCATAAAAAGGTATTTCCTATTGGTTTTTATGACCCTGTTGCTAACTATCTAGAACTTATAAGTAGCGTATATATCAAAATATTTTTGTCAGGTGATGGCTTGTTCCGTCACCCTTTGAAACTACATTGCTGCATGCTAGGGTTTCATTTATTTTTTGGGTCAAGATCAAGGATAAGTTCAGCAGATCAGCTTCTAACCTCGCTTCATTGGAAGCATGATGCCACGTGATGAGAAGACTCTATTGATTAGAATTAGGAGTAGGAGTAGATAGGAAAATAAGCTCTTAATATGAGCAGCTAGGTCATTTTTAGTTGTTTTTATGAATAAGCAAAGCGGGATACAAGAATATTGCAGGGGATTAGTTATAAAAGACAAATGAGTCCATGCCCAATGGAACACTAGAAGATAGCTTTAATTATTATTTTTCAGGAAAGGAATTTTGGTCTAGGGTTCTTGGGACCTCACAGGGAGGTTCCCATCCCCAAGTAGGAGCCATATGTTATCTCCCAAAATAAATTTATTTTGATAGTATGAAAAATTTGAGTCATGTTATGAAATATTTAAAGATGACTAACAAATTGAAGGTCTCTGGTTTTTCTATGGTTGAAAAAAATTAGAATTTTTAGCTTTCGGTGGCTTAGGCGAGGTTCTTAACAGCTCATTAGCCACCGAAAGGCTTTGTTTCGGTAGCTAACAGTTTTATCACATGACCATGTTGTCCACCAAAAGCCTGTTGATTTCTTTTGTTTATGAAATTTTGGGAAAACGAGTTTTGGTGGCTTAGGTGAGCTTTCCAACAACTCATTAGCCACCGAAAAGCCTTGGTTTCGGCAGCTTATTGGGTGATTGAAGGAGGGCATTAACTACCGAAAGCAAGTGAAATGCGTTGGGGAAAAGGCTTGCTCAAAAAACTCAAAACACAGGTTTCTATGGCTAAGTGTGGTTTCAAAATGGTCTCTAATCCACCGAAATTAATACTTTCGGCAACTAATACCGAAATTTCAGGACGCTCTAAGCCACTGAAAGGGGATTTTTACTATGAAAAGGCATCATGTTATAACGGTGATTATGAGCGACTGGAGAATAATTTTGAAACATTCTCAAAGGTTTTTGTTCCTAACAAATCAGATAACAATAACCTATCTCATTTTTCCTACAGGTGTTGCATATTGGGAGAATCGAATCCATCTCTGAGACCTAAGTTTCCGATCTCAGAATTTCCTATTTGACACATGTTTGTGAAATCCATATCCCAGGAAAATTGAAACGAAAACGAATTCCAAAAAACTGAGAGAGGTTGTTTATCAAAACAAACCAATATACAAAAACCTATTTCTTTTTATAAATAGGCGTCACATATTTGAAGGAACAAATCCATCTCTGAGCCCCATTTTTTCAGCAGTTTGGCCAAATTTTTAGGGCAAAAGTTGACCTAACAGGGCAAAAACAGTAGAACAACCTCCTCCTTCTTCTAAATCCAAGCAGGTCAAAAGAAACCTAATATACATAAAATACAACACAAGGCTATATACATGATGATTACGCTCCAAAGACTGAAGTGGAAGGAGGCCAAGGCAAACCCTTGCAGCCACCCCACCTTGGAAACCCTAGATTTTAGCAGCAGTTAGTCTCCATCCTTCTGAAACTAGCCAGGGTGCTGTTAACACTCCTAGCACGAAACCTACAGAAGAAGAAAGCTGAACAAATAGGCCTAAAAAGACATTTTTGAGAAAAACCTAATAATTTTTGCAAAATAGGGCTTTCGGTGGCTTAGGTGGATGTTGGGGTAGTTAATTAGCCATCGAAAGCACCACTTTCGGTAGCTAATGGTTTCGATAGACTGGCCTTTTCACCATCGAAAGTGGATAGAGGCTTAAAATAAATTTTTGGGATACAGGACTGGTTTGGGGCAACTACAGATGGCTCGGGGACGTAATCTAAAGATGAAAGATGCCGAGGGAAGCATCAGAAAAGGTTATGTTTAAGATCTACTATGACATAACAGCACAAAAGGCCACCAACCCTAGCTATCAAGAGAAATTAGTGGCTTAACTGGAAGAGGGCTAGTAGTAGTGATCATCAGCAGTTACTTCAGTTATCTAAAAGTTCATTCAGTGGACTAATTCTTTAGTTAAGTTAAGACAAGTAGTTAATTAGTGTTTTAAACCCTAATTTGAAAAAGCTATTACTTTTGTTTATTTTTGTAAAAAAAAGATCCAAGTTTTTAGGATCTGTATATTTTGTAAGAGGCTATAAAGCCTAAGACTGATTTTATGAAAAGGGTTCGACTTCGGGGATTTATAAACCTATACTATTGTCTGCTTCTCATTTTGCTCATTCTTGAATATAAGCTCTTTTGTTATGATTTGTTCAGCCTTCATCTCTGTCTTTACTGTACTTATTCCTGAAGGTGTATTTAGGTTACTTTCAAGTTCATTAATAATTAATAGTTGTCATCCTATTGGTGTGTTAATGTGATTTTATTTATAAGCAACATCCTTATCATGATTTAGCCATTTATATGCATTTGTTTTGTATGTAAATCTGCCAACCTGATGAGTTCTCCATCCCTGCACCTTATTGTCAACTTCTAAACAGTTGTAACTAAAAGCCTTGTAATTGAGTGATTTTCATGCATGTCTTGAGAGTGGAAGTTTATATAGGTCACGTGACTTGATACATATCAGAAAACCCTAAAAACATTTTAAGTTACCAAGCATCCTCGAGCTACAACCTAGAGGAGTTTCCTGGAGTGATAACACCTAGTAACTGACCAGGTGCCTCCATTCTCCTAGAGAATGGAATCTCAGCACTTAACCTAAGCTTCAGTCCTAGACTGAAATTCCTGGTAATTGACCAGGTGCCTCCATTCTCTTAGAGAATGGAATCTCAGCACTTAAGCTAAGCTTCAGTCCCAGACTGAAATTCCTGGTAACTGACTAGATGCCTCCATTCAGAGAATGGAATTCAACACTTATATCTGATCATGTGAGAACACATCTCACAGTCACCTCAGAATGGCTCAGCACTCACATTTGACCATGGAAGGAACCAATCCTCTCACCATGACATAATGGCTCACAGAATCATCACTTCACCTTGGAGGGAACCTTGATCTGGAGAACACCAATATTCTCCCTGAAGTACTCAAACTTCACCCTGGCCAATGGCTTAGTCAACACATCAACTATATGTTCATCTGTCGCAACATACTAGAGCTTCACTACTCCTCTCTACACCATATCCCTGATATGGTGATATTTGATCTCGATATGGTTCGACTTGTCATGGAACATCGGGTTCTCAGACAACTTCACACAACTCTAGTTGTCGCAATATATACAAGTAGCTTCCAACTGGAGATCAAATAAATCAGACAGTAGCTTCCTCAGCCATATTGCCTCACAACTAGTTGAACAAGTTGTGACATACTCTACTTCAGTTGTACTCAGTGTCATGCAAGACTGTTTCCTGCTAAACCAAGAGATCACACTTGATCCCATACTGAAGCAGCACCTTGAAGTGCTCTTCCTATCGATGGCACTGCCTTCCCAATCTGAATCAACATAACCTTCCAGGTTAATCTTCTGATTCACCTCATACTCGATCCCATACTCAACTGTACTCTTCAGGTACCTTACTGCCTTCTTTGCAAACATTAGGTGAACATGTCTCAATGTGTTCACAGCAAAGCAAATATCTGGTCTCGTATTCGCCAGGTACATCAAGCAACAAATCATCTGACGATACATCATGGCATAAACCATCTCTGATGAAGCAACACTTAATAGCCCCAGGTTCGATGCCATAGGTATGGTCATGGCCTTACATTCCATCATCCTGAACCTCTTCAGGATCTCTACTACATACTTCCCTTGTCCCAGGGAGATTCCATCCACATTCTGTGACACCTCCATTCCTAGAAAATAGTGCATCATATCCAAGTCCTTCATCTCGAACTTGGTAGGAAGTCTTGTTCTTGAAAATTTAATGAGTTCCTCTTTTCTTTTGGGAACAAGTCATCAACATATAACAGGAGCATCACTGGTCTTCCACCTTCAACCTTGAAGCAAAGGTTGTAATGTGCTTTACTCTCAGTAAATCCTAGAGTCATATGTAAGCTATTGTTACGGAGATAAATTCTTATGGCTTGGGGTACCACAACAGAAAGCTTTGACTCTAGAAATCAATCTTTCCCAATATGCAATAGAAATAACATGTATAACACTAAAGGATCAGACCTCGTACCTTATTCCAGACGGTTGAAGTAGATCCCCGTTGAGATTTCCAATATTCGGCTTGAATTGATATAATACTTCCTCAACAACAAGTAAACAATACAAGCATACTATATATCATGGTGTTAGATCTATTCTAGCATATATAATCAATAATGTAAAAGCATTTGACATATTCCAATGGATACAATATTCAATCAAATACACATCATTGGACAGGAAAAGATAGTTCTTATTAATATAAATCAGAGATTACAAGATAGATACAACCTCTGACGGCACGTCTGCGAACCGAAGAAACTGAATCCCCCACTTGGGCCTCCACCACCTCAATCCTCCATCTCACGATGGCAAGCTCACTAGAAAAAGGCAAGCTTGGGAAGAACACAACAGTGCTCCAAAGGGACAAAGGGATGCAGATTCAAGCATAAATTCCGGCAACAATGGACTATAGTTTCGTTGCTTTCAATCTCTCTATATGCCTTCAATGTACCAAGGGATTCCTTACATAGCTTCACAAGGGATAATGAAGGGTCGAATCCAAGCGATCTCAAGGAATATGGAAGGCCAGGAGTCAAATGAGTCGGATCCATGTCAAGGAAAACTCCAAAAGGATTTGGACTATGCACACATCCCAATGTACACGGTTATAGGAGTCAAACCCGTGTATGTATGCGGTTATCGGGTAAAAATCCACGTATATCATTTTTTATATAGTTTTTAGGGATGATCAAGGCAACATCAAAGGATAAAATATGGTCCATGGGGTCTAAAGAGTCTGCAGCGGGACAGGGGAAGGCCATACAAAGTGTGATTCACCTGGAGTGGTGAAATCCGCTATAACAGATGCCCCCTAATGTGTGAGGTCAGAGGGGTCATACGATGGCCGAAATACATTATAAGTCCATCCCAGAAGTGGAGTGATGAAGGATCCCAAATGGAAGACCAGCCACCCAATCAGCATAGTACAATGATACAACTCTGCATATAACTGCAAGTACATATAGCAGTCCTGGATACATAAGAGCACAATGGCCATGAATAGGCATAATACATGATATCACATATGTGGTCATTTCCACGTACAATATACATAGATCAGAATCTCCATGATGAAGATATACAAAGGACCGTGATCTCCAAAATGGCTGAAGATATACAATAGATCAAGATCTCCATAGTAGCTGGAAATGTCTGACATATATTGGAATCAAGTCACGAGAGCTGAAATATCATGAACACTGGCACGATCAAGGAGGTAGCATATAAGAGATGCCACCAGTCTAGAAGGTCTTCTACACAAACCGCTACGAGTACATGTCCTACTATGCGAATAGAGGTGTCGAGGTCGAACATAGTAGTCCATCGTATGATTACCGGTCATTGATGTATACCGTTAACAGAGGCGAGATTACCCACTGATAATGATAATGGGAATCAAGGTACTAGAGTGCAAACTAACAAGTGTGAATATATGTGTTGAGGTCGAACACTTGAGAGAATCCATCGATCAGGGGACATTGATGTATTCCCAAGAAACTGTCGATGGTGAGAGAACCTGCCACTGATGACTGCAAGTCTCAAGGCACTCAAAAGGAATCTAGATTCCAATCCCAGAATAAATGATCTGAAGTCGATGGGAGGAAATCCACTAGAAGGAGGGCATTAAGGCATCCCCCATCATCCAACACGAGGTACTTAGCAAAGCTGTCTAATGTGGAAGGACTCGATCATAAAGTGCATGAACCAGTAACTGTACCGGGAATGGCCGACATGCAAAGTCAAGATAACTGAGGAATGGCCGACACAGGTTTCAACTTCCTTCGAACAAGAGCATAACGACGTATGGTGACTGAATGAAGGCAGCATAGACTCGATATACAAACTGGGACATCTCTGTGACATAGGAGGCATCAACAGAGGCTCCATAGGGACTGGAAGCTTAACCAGTTGGTGGAGATAAACGAGTATAGCTCCTAAGTCAAACTATAACCCAACCAATGGATGTGATATACAATGCTCTGTTAAAAGGTGACACAACTCGACAGCTACCAAATATAACATCTTTCCTTGTCCGGCTTTTTGGTTTTTTGATTTTTTTTGGACTTTTTCAATTATTTGAAAATCTTGAAAAAAGAATAAACTAGCTTTATAGTTACAAACTAGGAGGAGACGAGTGTCATAAAGGAAAACAAACTAGTTCCAAGCAGTGGAACATACCTATGCTCAATGCAAGGATACATGTGTAGGATATCGACACTCGGGGGAAAATCCCCTCCCGGTAAAAGGGAATCAAGTTGCGAAGAATATAAAAAAATGGCTCTGCGTGGCTAGACATGAGACAAGCTCGGGCTATATGGCTAAAACACAATGTCAGGGGAGCCGGCATAAAGCTCAATAAGGCAGGAAAATCTCATACTAATGCATTCACAACTTGACATAAGGGGAGTCCGGAGGGAAACAGGCCAGCATAATATCAAGAGGAGTATGAGGCTCTTGCGAAATATCATGGCAGTACTATACAACGGAATCCCACACCCTAAAGGAGAAAACGTCGGCATGGGCACCAAATGCAAATAAGGCGCGAACTAGGGTACCCATGTAAGGTGAAGCTCTACCACTCACATCATGCCACTTCTAAAGCAGCAAGAAGGTTCTGTGACATAAGAGAGTGGGTTCGTACGTAAGGTCATAGTGACATGGTCATAAGGTCATGCAAAATGCAAATGGTGGTGAACCTAACCTATATGCCAGTATAGACATTATACCTGAGATCAGTACGAATGGGTCAATCCAATGGCTGACACAACACTGAAAATGGTCTTCTACATCACAAATTATGTCAGAAACGGTCCAAAATGGTTAGAAACTGTCAAAACTATAGGAAAGGGGGTAAAATTTTTCAAATATTTCAAATTTTTTCTATAAATAGTAAAAAATATAAATCATTTGAAACTTATACCCATTGGAGCTCTGATATTCAACTGCAAATTCCAGGATATCCAGTCGACGGAATTCACAACCGTTTCTTCCAGGTAGTTACTCATGCTCTCCTCATGCATTTCAATATAATTTTTGTTGATTTTCATGGAAAAATGAGGTAGTTTAGGCCATCTCTACATGAGCGCTGCGGCCCACGTGGGTATCGAAGCTTTTTCTGCGTATAGGGCTGGCTATACGTGGAAAAGAGGCTAGAAACCACGTACATATGCGGCTGTTTGCAAAACAACCGCATATGACGCCGCGCAAGGAAATATATAAGAATCTAATGGACAAAATGGTAATTTCTCATGCAGGATGGTGCTATAATGGAGAGAGCGTGAGCATGGTGAAGTAAAGGAAGCTTTAAGGGCTGATGTGATGGCTCAACAAGCTCTTAGAAGATGCGAACTCTACAAGTTTTGGTGCCTGGGTGGCTTGAGGGCCAAACCAAGACTGCTAGAGATGCTGGTAAACTATTGGGATCCAGACTCAGAGTCCTTTAGGATAGATGGGATGTCTCTCACTATAGAGGTGGAAGACATATACTTCATCACAGGTCTATCTAGACGAGGGGAGGTGGTGAACCTTCGTTCCCGAGGTGGGCTAGGTGGTGGGCTTACTATCAAGGAGTACATAGCTGTGTATTGCTACCTAGATACTGAGAAGGTGGGAAGTAAAGTCCCCACCAATGCTATATAGGTGCTGGGCCTAAAGGCCATACTACTGACACTGGGCAGGATAGCAGGCTTAGCCTCACTCCATTAGGCCTCGTGGCCACTGATGTACTATGCGGTGGAGTGTATGAGACCGACCATATAGGACTGGAGTACTACACTACTGAGCAACATGAAACACCAGCTCAGTGAGTGTAAGGCAGGTAGGATACAGAACTTCGGGTTCAGCAACATATTAAGCACGTTTTTCTTCGATCCTGTTCCAGGATTGAGCCCTAGAGTGGACGTTCCTCTCCACGGGGTTCGAGATCTAGCCTAACGATGTTGGGCAGATGCTATGCGTAGACTGGGGGGTGGTAGGGTGGCCAACCCATATCCAGCTGACTTCTTTCCATGGTGGTGATGACAGATTGTTGCCATAGATGACTACCCCTATGGAGGGATATATTTCCGGGGAGATCTAGACATGCCATTGCCACCGGGATCGGCATATGGAGAGATAGGTACCGAATCTCGACTCTCACTCTTTTTAAAATTTTTGAGTTATTTAATTTTTTTGTATTTTCTTGATTATGTGGAATCAAAAAGACATGTTTTTGCATGACAATACATAGTGACATCTACCATTCATGTGTAGATGTAGGACCACGGTGACCAGAGGGCTTCCCACGTCATAGCCAGAGGGGAAGAGGGGATGACATCACAGGTGCGGATGCGGAGCGAACGCTCCAGGGCATTCATACTAAATTCGTACGACTGACTCATAGAGTTCCCATGGCGCAAGTGGAGGACTTTCCTGAGGCCATGCAACGACAGGTGGTGGGTGTGCCACACGCATGGGTGCGTTTATTCCGGTGGCTAGCTAGAGCCTTAGTGACATATCATGATCACAACCCTCCCCCTCCACAGGATTAGACACCTGGGAGTGCATATGTTTTGTACGACCGTGTATTATATGATGGAAGCTTTGAAAGCTCCACTTTTGTATATGACACTATGTATTACTACATTTTTGATATATATATAAAAGGTTTTATGGTGATCGGTTTATTTATTTACATGTGTAAAAATGTTTATGATTAATTTATTATGAATGAAACAAATGTCAATCTAACACATAGTTAGCATATTAGTTAGCAACTTGATTATCATTTCTTGGAATGTGTATATATGTAATACTGTCAAATTGTCGTTCTAACAATCTCACATGTAAGAATCTTCTCAATAACGTCGGATCTCTAACATGGTACAAACCATTGACTTGTGACACTACTAACTTCGAATCAAGACGTACCTCAAGAGATAGAACACCATGTGAAATGGCATCCCATAAAATCTCGATAACGGCACTATATTCAGCAACATTGTTGGAAGATGGCCGTAGACATACACCTCCTGAAGACAGTACCTGACCCATAGGAGTATAAATCACCCAAGCAGCAGAGGCTGCATGCTGAGTGTGACGGCTTGCACCATCCACGAATCCTATGTAGGTGGAAGATTCCATTGACATCTGCCAAAATAAACAGAAACTAATCACAAACCTGATCACGATAAGAAAAAGACCTAACTATGCAAAGTTGTACAATAATATACAACAAGTAGCCTTGGCTAAATATCATGCATAGTATTTTTTGAGATAGAGCCCATTTCTAGGCTTCGCCAAAGCTGTACCTTTGTAATCGACTAACTCATAGGCACCCTTCTCTAAGACATGCTTGACCACGTAAGGACCACGCCACATAGGATTAAATTTTTCTACCCCCAAGGGTTCTTTCGATTGATCCCACAAAAGGACCAAGTCTCCTTCACTAAACACTCTTGGAAGGACAGACTTGTCATATTGGACCTTAACGCGATGCTTATTAACCTCTAGAGCCACCAAGGCATCTCGACGCTACTCATCAAGTTGCTCGAGGTGGACCAAACGCTCCTCCAAACTTGAAGTGTTTGGTAAGAGTTCCACAGCTAGCTTCAATGAAGGAATCTCGCATTCAACCGGCAATATCGACTCCACTCCATGCACAAGCTGATATGGAGAAAAACCAGTGGAAGTCTTAACCGCTGTTCGATATGCCCACAAAGCAGGGTATAACATAATATGCCAATTCGTCTTGCTCTGTGTGATGGTTCGTTGGAGAATGGACTTAAGTGATTTATTCACTACTTCAACCTGTCCATTCGCTTGGGGGTAGTAAGAAGAGGAGTGCACTTGCTTATACCCTAACTTGGATGCCAACTCTTCCATCATACGGTTCTGAAAGTGTGAGCCATGGTCAGTGACAAGCTCTTTCAGAATCCCGAACCGAGTAATGATTTGGTTGAATACGAAGTGAGCGGCTGTCTCACCGTCAGATTTTACTGTAGGCATTGCCTCAGCCCATTTCGTGAAATAATCCACAGCCACTATAATATGATGGTGCCCCCCAGCCGAAGCTGGGCTGCAATCCATAAAATCGAGCCCCCACTTGGTGAAGGGACCGGCGGTGATAATGGGATGTAACGGGGCAGGCTTCGAGCGCATATTCCGTGCAAACACCTGGTAAGGGTGGCACCTCTTGACTGCATCAACACAATCTTTAAAGATCGATGGCCAGAAATAACCTGCTCTCAAAATCTTTTGAGCTGTAGAAAGCCCAGATAAATGACCACCACATGCCCCTCTGTGGTAATCATTCAGCACAACCTCAACCTCCTCATGAGTTAAACAACGTCGTAAAATGGAATCTACCCCATGGCGGTACAAATTATTGTCCACTATAAGGTAGTTCTTAGAGACATGACGCAATCGTCGTTGTTCATCTTGCGAGAGGTGATTAGGGATCCTCTGTGTTTGCAGATATACTATGATATCTCCATACCATGGGTCAGACGTTGAGATTAAGAAGATGTGTTCATCAACAAATGTATCTTCACAAACCGACTCCTCAGCCTCGCTCGGGAAATCCGATATAAGCTCTGCAAAAATTAACAACTTCTTCGACTTTGCCGAAACAAATTCGAGATCGAATTCTTGTAGGATGACAATCCATTTATTATACTTTCCCCCAATCATCCTTCATGTGAGGATGAACTGAAACGGATTGACATGGGCCACAACCGAGGTCTGGCGAAGGATAATATAATGTCTCAAATGCTGAACCACATGTACGGTCATTAAAGCAAGCTTCTCAACATGAGAATAACGAATCTCTGCGTCAATAAGGTTTCGTCTCAAATAATATATGACATGCTCCTGGAGCTCCTCATCCTCCTGAACCAATACCATACCAACCGTCTCTAAAGATGCGGCCACATATAATAGGAAATCATGGCTATAATCCGGAGGACTAATCACCGGGGCCAATGCTAGGGCTCGCTTAAGTGCATCGAAGGACTCCTGGGCTCGCTCATCCCATTCAAAGGGAGTATCCTTCTTCAAGAGACGCATGAAGCCTCTAGTCAAATTGGCAAAGTTGACCACAAATATTCATAAGAAGTTTGCATACCTTGCAAACACTAAAGATGACGAATATTCTTCAGGGGAGACAAATGAAGTATTGTCTCAACCTTTAAGGGATTGACTCTTATGCCCTCCTTTGACACGATGAATCCTAATAAACGACTTGAATTTACGCAAAAGATGCACTTATGAGGATTTAATCGAACCGAATAGTGCTAGCATCTTTCAAAGACCAATCTCAAGTGATAGGAATGACGCATTCTCATACGAGAATGAGCAGCAAGGTCATCCAAAAATACTTCAATAATAGACTTGAGATCGTGGAAAATCAAGTTCATTGCCCGCTGAAATGTAGCTCTGGCATTTTTAAGGCCGAAAGGCATTTTTCGATATGCAAAAATTCCCCAAGGACAAATAAATGCATTCTTGTGTTGGTCCTCAGGTTTAATCTGGATCTGATTATACCCGGAAAATCCGTCCATAAAGGAGAACACCTCGCTACCCGCACACTCATCCAAAATCTGATCTATAAATGGTGTGGGGAAGTTATCCTTAGGAAAGGCACGATTTAAATCGAGGAAATCAGTGCATATTCGGATCGCTCCCTGCTTCTTATCCACCGGAATGGGGTTTGAAACCCACTCCGTCAAGGGAACGGGGTATATGAAACTGGCTTTCAACAACTTCTCTATCTCTGCCTTAATGGCAGGTGCTTTCCTAGGATTCACGGCATGTAAACATTGTCGAACGGGCTTAGCGTTGGGGTAAGTCTTAATCTCATGCTTGACAATCCGAGGGTCAATACCAGGCATCTCATCATAAGACCAAGCAAAAATATCATGGAACTCCTTGAATAGCTCGGTATATTCGAGAATCTCAGCATGGGAACATTCTACCCCTATATAGACATTCTCAATGGTGCCAGGATTTCGAGAGATGTTGATAGAAATTGTGGAAGATATGTTTGCCATGTTCCCATCAGCCATCTGACCAGGAGAGCTTAATGGAATCATGGGACTACCAACTCTCTGACTAAGAATCTCCCTATAATCCTCATGCTCCAAATGGTCAAGCGGTGCAAGGAAATATGATCTATGATGAAGTTCCTCCCATGGCGGCTCAATGCCCAACATAGCCTCGATAATCGCTTCATCTGAAGGGAAAACCATATCCAGGAAGTCATGGGCATGAGAAGACTGTACTACCCATGCTGGAAGTACATAGGGGTCTTCCTCTTCCGTCCATGAAGAAGAAGAACAAGGCTCTACAACATTCATAAGATTGGCTTGATAAGCTATCATGGTTGTAGGAAGCGGCACGTTGGTCTCGACAGGCTCACTCGAAATACTCAGTGTAGGAAGAATCCAAGGATCTCCCATATGAGTCGTGCGAAAAGACACTGAGGTCATAGAATTCGAAGCCTTATCGAAACAAGATCCTATCATGAGGACTGGCGCAGGACAACTAAATATTCCCATGAGGGATGGATACATGCCTACACCCACACTCCCAGTTGCCGGCTGAGAGTGTTCAACGACCGGAACTGAAGTTCCCGAAGATGCAGTAATAGGGGAATTCTTGAATGTCATTTGATCAATCGTTACAATCTTCCCGTTATGAGGAAAGCATACAGCGTGAAACATGGAAGAAGCAATGGCTTGCATACTATACATCCAGTTTCGACCCAGTAAGAGATTGTAGTCGAGGGGCACATCAACCACCTCAACCTCTATCGCAACGGTCTTCCCTCCCAAATGGACTTTAAGGGACGGAATGATGTCGTGCGGCCTAAAATATCTCCCATCAAAAGTAGTTAACATAGTCACTAATTTCGACAACTCAAAAGAACCAAGACCCTTCCAACAGGACAAAGACATCATAGATGCAGTAGCGCCTTCATCAATCAAAGTGTGCTTGATGATCATATTAAGACATTCTACGTGTACCAAAAGTGACACATAGTAGGGCAAGTGAGGCTGATGACCTACGGTTTCAAATTTGATCACTGAGTAAGAATCATCGCCGTTCACACCAAGAGCAGAAAGCAAAGCCTTCCTTTGCGAAGGACAACTATGAAGCACTTCCAATGTAGACATCGCACAAGGAGTATGGCCCAAATCCTCGACAAATGAATAATTATGGGTGGCTCAGGCATTTGGATTATGCCCTGAGCGCTTAAGTACCCCCTTAGGAATGTGAGGTGCAGCCTCAGGTTTATCCGTAGGTTTATCAATGCGCAAAGGGGTTCCTGGTGGATCGGGTTCTTTGCCTGGGTTGGGTTGTGACGATCCATAATCTTTCGGATGAGTCACAACCTTGGCAGCACGGACCATGTTAATGCACCCACGAGCACTAGCCTCTGGTGGATCATTCTCACTAGTGTAGAAATTCAGGCCTGTAGTAGATTAATTTCACTCACAACAATTAACAATTGATCATGCAAATTATCAACAATGGAGACTAAATATGGAGCTGTAACACAAAATTATATTAACTGAGTGTACAATAGCCAACCCTGTAATAACATAGGCTGCTGAATATATAGAATACATGAGCAAATTGAATGCATAAGGAAGCATCCAAATCTAGCATAAAGCAGGCTTACCCAAAATAGGCAAATCCCCCATAGGTGTAAAAAGCTGATCCCAAATCTATCAAGGACCCCACGAATTAGAAAGGGCGCATAGGCAAGCTAAAGAGTGGTCAAATGGCAGCTCATACATGCTTTTGCATGGAGTAAAGAGTGGAGGATGAAAGGGGAATAAAAGAGGTTCACCTCACCTAGTCTAACTTTCCTTATGTGCTTTAAAAACTGGAAAAGCAGTCAACAAAGCAGAAAAAGCAGAAGGGCGCCTAGGAGGCCAGGAATAAAGCAAATTTGATTCCCAGG
>LPNX010397827.1:841755-865695 GCA_001517045.1 Pseudotsuga menziesii
ATAATAACATAGGCTACTGAATATATAGAATACATGAGAAAATCAAATGTATAAGGAAGCATCCAAATCTAGCATAAAGCAGGCTTACCCAAAATAGGCAAATCCCCCATAGGTGTAAAAAGCTGATCCCAAATCTATCAAGGACCCCACGAATTAGCAAGGGCGCATAGGCAAGATAAAGAGTGGTCAAATGGAAGCTCATACATGCTTTTGCATGGAGGAAAGAGTGGAGGATGAAAGGGGAATAAAAGAGGTTCACCTCACCTAGTCTAGCTTTCCTTATGTGCTTTAAAAACTGGAAAAGCAGTCAACAAAGCAGAAAAAGCAGAAGGGCGCCTAGGAGGCCAGGAATAAAGCAGATTTGATTCCCAGGACTTTCCAAAGCGCTCCATGAGTCAATAATGGCAAGTTTGACCTCTATGGATAGGCAATTGACAACTTGCACATGGTGGGACTCATGGACTAGGAAAATAAGACAAAATAAATGAAATAATGTCTAAGTGGGTAAATACTATGGGTTGATTATTCTAACAACTAGATAGCTCATGGGACTTCGAGTTCATATTCTGGTTATGCAGTAAAGGGTTCGTTAGCACAGCTGGGCCTTATGCTAAGAGTCTCGAAGCTTCATTAATTCTAGGGCACAAGTAAGTGAGGTGATCATCCTTACATAGCTTGCAAGGGAATTTAACCTTACGTTTCACTTGCTTGTCCCCACCAGCATTCTGACCGTTCTTGTCATTATTGGAAGCATTCTCATTTCTATTCCCACCTTTTCGATTATTATTCTTACCCTTTTTCTTATTCCGTCCGGGTTGCTGGTTACCCTTCTGGTCCGACGATTGCACAGAAATTCCACTCCCCATTTGGGTGGGTTGAGATGAAGCCGTAGCTTGTCCCGAAGCAGACTGGTTGAGCGACAATTGACTAACTTGTTTTGCAACCGAATCTGTAGGTTTCGCACTTGCACAACCCACAATGCCATCGGCATGTGGTCCAGGTTTGACCTTGGGATCGAAACTAGAACGAGGAGTGTTGGGAATAATCTCATACAACAAACTAGACTGAGCATAAATCAAGTCGAGTTCCTGCGCCCTAAAAATTGCTTGTTCCTCATTCTGCACTCCGGATGTAGAAACATCCTTCACGATATACGGCAATAAAGACTTGAGGAACCACTCGAGAAGGAACTCCGGCGGTATAAAATATTTAATTAATCTCTTCTGTCTACGCCACTCCTGAATATGATTAGAAATATGGGTGGCTTTATCTTGCTGAAATGTCGACAAGAGTTCAGTACCAATGTCATAGCGTACTAGTAGCTGGAAGTGATTAATAAAATTCATCGCAAGATCGTCGAACAAGGTAAAGGCTCCCTTTGGTAAGTCTATATACCATTTCACAGCAGGCCCTCTGAGGGTGTGTTGAAATAGTCGCAAGCAGACTGAGTCCCGATGTAACGAATTTGAAGAGCACCAAAGGTGAAACGTGGTAACGTGTTCGCTCGGATCCTCTCTCGGTTTTCCTTCGAACTTAGGTATGTCCGAAGGAAGCTTGGTAGGGACAGCCGACCAAGCCAAGTCATGAGCCACGGGATCGTTCGTAAGTCTCGATAAGTCAGGAAGGTTAAGCGTCGCGAGGAAAGGGAGCCTAGGATGATGAGGTCGATGGACCGCTCCTTGGTGCACATAGGTTTGAGCACCACCATGGCCATGGCCATAGTGTCCTCCTCCTGTCTGACCTGTATAAGGTGACGTGGAAGTACCATAGTAAGGTGGACCTTGATTAGTAGGAACTACGAAGCCGTAATTAGGAGAGTAAGCAGGTTGTTGATAGCCGCCTCCGTAAGGTGAAGAAACTTGTCCATACTGCGGACCGTAATAAGGTCCATAGGTCATCGCATGCGATGTCCCATGGGACACTCCGTAGGTAGGAAGATAAGCTCCGGAAGGGGGAACATACATACCAGAAGTAGGTATATATGCCCCCGACGTAACAAGCTAACCACTATGAGCGGGAATATAGCCTCCCGAAGCAGCGGGTGGTATATGAACTTGAGACACAATCGGCCTAGTAACCGCAGTATGGATCTGACCTGTAGCCATATATTGGCTCGAAGGACCACATGGATAAGGTGGAGGATGTACATTTGAAGAACTCGGAACTGAGGACGAAGGAATCTGAGTAATAAGATATGTACTACCGCCTATCATCACTCGTCTCGGACTTGGTATCCTAATCGGATCACTAACCCTAGACCTAGGAGGGGGATGCGATGGAGCTTCCACCACTGGGATGGAAGGTGCAATGTGACTAATACTCCCAAACCTCTCCGCAAGGTAAGGAATGGGATTACCCCCAGGCATAGTGCTAGGCTCAAAGTTGGATTCGACATGAAATGTCAAATCGTGCATAGGAAAACCAGTCGTAGCATAACTACCGTAGCTAGTGCTGGCAGGTTCAAAGTGAGTCTCGGCATCTTCCAGCATTCCATACCGGTAATGTGTCAACGAGGAATCATCCCTAGAGTGAGTAGGTCTATCATGCAAAGATACTATCTGGGAAATCACAGGACCGAACTCAGCTAGGTCAGGTGAAGGATCGTATGTAGGAGTAAATTCCCCAGGAATAGTATCTGAATGATCCTCCATGGTGTGTGAATCAGTGTGTGACATAGTCCGCCTAGACTGTCTAGGTCTCTCTCCCAAAGGAGGAGAAGAAGTGGAAGGTGGAAGTCCTACTAATCGATGAGAACGGTGCAGAACCGCACTTGAATCCACAATGACTCAACAAAAAGCAAAGACTCTCTATTTACATAAACCCTAGGCCAACTAGCATGCACAGAGCAATCACTAATAAAATCTAAAGCCAAATGCAAGCAAACAAGGGCTGGATAAGTGAGCTCCTGAATGAAGCAGGTATGTCTCACCTAGGAGAGGCCTAAGACTCCCATACACAACAAGCGGAGGTATGTAACCAATTATTGTGGCCCTTAGCTTCAACGCGTAAAGCGACTGTGCTGTCCAACCCCAACCTGGCTGAGACACCTGCAGAATAACCTCTACAAGTACCCCCTTGATGTCCTAGGTAAGGTCACTAAGGTCACCTCAATATAATCAAAGCTCAGGCGGACAGTCGCAGGGGGGATTGACCGTATGGGCAGGGTAGCAAAGCCCGAAACTCTCGAAAGAGCCCCCAGATACGAATACAATCCTGGAAATATCTCCGGTGCTACTCAGTTATGACTAGGGGTCATCCCAATCAATAACCGCTCACACTGCCTCGTGCTTAACTCCCATTTGAGAGGAGGATCCTAAGAACGATGGTTATACCAAGGATTTCACACACTCCCTGGACAGACACCTAGATGTTTTTGTTTAGTGATCTTGGAGAATTGACTCACAATGAACTATTCCAAGATCCTAAAACCTAAGCTTGTTGGTGCACCCTAGAAAAGAAAAGAGTGTAATTCATTTTAATTAGCCTTGATTTTAGTTGGCTTTATTACTCAAAAATAGGATATGGTCGTGCAACTAGTGGTGTTATGATGCAACATGAAGTAAAATGCACACCGTAACAATCAATGCAAATGCATTGTGTCCATGTAAACAGGGTATGCTACTACGTGAAATGCACAATTCTTCTTCAAATGATGAATGCAATTTTTTCCTATATGAAGTCCTAACTAGTACTCCAAAGCAAATCTAGATCTAGTGCAAGTACAATGCAAAGTGAAAAATGCAATGCATTATGATAAGCAAATGTTTTTGGATTTTTTGAAAATATAAGAGACGCAAAAAGCAAAAGAATGATTCTACCACCCCCAGACTCTGCAAGCACACATAGACATCATCCAAGCAAAGCGCTAAGGTAAAAGAAATCTAATGCACTAATCTCAAACAAAAAATTGAAAATGCCATGACAAGAACTTACCTAAAAAAAAAATTTAGGCTAAAAAAAATGTTTCCAGTCAGAACCAGAGGTCAAAACAGACTTAGGCAGTGCCAAAGGAGACTCAGCAACTAACATCATTCATCCAAAAACCAATTAACTTCCACAAAAAGGGAAAAATCTAGGGTATACGCGACTGTTCGCAGTAAACCTGCGTGTATACGCGGAAATCACAGAGGAAACCGCGTGTATACACGACTGTAAATAAAAAACCTGTGTACAGGAAGAAAAGGTGCATAAAACAAGGCAAACAGACAGGTTAAGACAGACTTCACTCCAATCAGACTCTACCAGGCATACATGCCCCCAGACCCGACACAGAAACAAGAGAGAAAGAGCAATTCAAATACACTGAATGCCGAGAAAATCACCCCCAAAGGACAATTACTAGGAACTCCCCAGCGGAGTCACCAATTCTGTTACGGAGAGAAATTCCTATGGCTTGGGGTACCACAACAGACAACTTTGACTCTAGAAATCAATCTTTCCCAATATGCAATAGAAATAACATGTCTAACACTAAAGGATCAGACCTCGTACCTTATTCCAGACGGTTGAAGTAGATCCTCGTTGAGCTTTTCAATCTTCAGCTTGAATTGATATAATACTTCCTCAACAACAAGTAAACAATAGAATCATACTATATATCATGGTGTTAGATCTATTCTAGCATATATAATCAATAATGTAAAAGCATTTGACATATTCCAATGGATACAATATTCAATCAAATACACATCATTGGACAGGAAAAGATAGTTCTTATTAATATAAATCAGAGATTACAAGATAGATACAACCTCTGACGGCACGTCTACGAACTGGAGAAACTGAATCCCCCACTTGGGCCTCCACCACCTCCATCCTCCATCTCACGATAGCAAGCTCACTAGCAAAAGGCTAGCTTGGGAAGAACACAACAGTGCTCCAAAGGGACAAAGGGATGCAGACTCAAGCATAAATTCCGGCAACAATGGACTATAGTTTTGTTGCTTTCAATCTCTCTATATGCCTTCAATGTACCAAGGGGTTCCTTATATAGCTTCACAAGGGATAATGAAGGGTCGAATCCGAGCGATCTCAAGGCATATGGAAGGCCAGGAGTCAAATGAGTCGGATCCATGTCAAGGAAAACTCCAAAAGGATTTGGACTATGCACACATCCCGATGTACGCGGTTATAGGAGTCAAACCCACATATGTATGCGATTATTGGGTAAAAAGCCACGTATATCATTTTTTATATAGTTTTTAGGGATGATCAAGGCAACATCAAAGGATAAAATATGGTCCATGGGGTCTAAAGAGTCTGTAGCGGGACATGGGAAGGCCATACAAAGTGTGATTCACCTGGAGTGGTGAAAACTGCTATAACAACTATCCATCCTACTGTATCATGTCAAACCTCAAGATCTTCTGCAGTCACTCCATTTGAAGCGGAGCATCATTCTCCATCTATCTGTACTGGAGTGACAAGTAGCTTCTGCTGCTACTATTATTCTATGTATCCATATAGGGTCACTGGATACCAAGATCCTCTATCTTGAACTTTTTCATATCTGGAAGGTTCTGCATCAATGATGTCACTACATTCGTCATACTATTCTTCATCTTGAACTATCATCACTTGTTCTTCGGAATAAGTCTCATCCTTCTTTGCTTGTAGGTGATTTTACACGATCTTTCCCACAAGTCAAATACATTAGTTGTATGGTTAGAAACATTTCATAAGGTATATTCATAATGAAAAATTCTTTTGCATCAAGATATATGCTTATGCAACTATTTTATCCAATACAACATTCATCCATATCTCACAGAAACTTTCTAGATGCCTTCCATCTCTACTAGGACAACATTGAGATTGTGCACTAATCCAATATGTCAGCAAAGAGGTTTCATTCTAGATAAGTAGCAATGGAGAGTTGTATAGTGCCATGAGATACTTACCCATTACATGCATATTAGTAGTATACTGTCATTAATGCAAACATTCTATCATGCATAATACATCAACTGAATATAAACAAATGCATAACAAAACAATATCATGAAATGACAATTGAATACTTATCTTTATTTGTTTTGTGGGTAGACTTCTTCTTGAGCCTTCAGCTTCATCATCTTCTTCATTCATCATTTCTTATCCAAATGCTAAGATGGATAATATTTTCTTGAAGAGTTGAGTCCTTTGTATTCCTCATCGCTTGAGGGATCTTCTTTGGATGGTGAGAGCTTGATCTTCAATTGCTCCCATCTTCTCTTCTCTTATTATGAGTCAAGATTCTTCTTCTTCCCAGAGTTTGCTGAAAGTAATCACTTCCTTCTGGTACACATTCCTCACATGAATGAATCCCATGATCCTAGGAGGCCATTCAAGGTGGCCATCACCACTTCTTCTTCTACTGCTACAATTTATTCTTTGATTTGAGAGACCCTCGTAAAGTCTAACTATATGGTCTCTGCATTCTAGATATTCACATTCTTCAACTGTTTTCTCAAAGTCATATTCTGATTTATGTTCTTCCATTCAAATAGCTTGGTTAAGGAATCAAACATCTCTTTCGGTGTCTTTAGGGAAGACACGTGTGGTATAAGATGATCCGTGATTGAATCAACAATGATCTTCTTGGCTTTGACCAAGTTCTTCTGGTGTAAGGCTTTTAGCCTCATCTCCCTCTAGAACCAGAACCTCTCTTCTTGTGTAGGTGTCCAATTAATTTTCTTTAGAGAGATCATATACTTCCATGATTTGAATTTGTCAACTTGACCAAGCTTATTATCAAGCTGATGTGATAGATCACCTTGAAATGAGAACCTCAAATGAAAATAGCAAAATATTAGATCTTACCGATTTGAGGTGTCCGTCCTGGTTCCAGAGCTGGCTGATCTAGGATTTGTCAGAGAAACCCTAATTTTGAAAACTTGGAATCTTTCAAATCTAATTGGATAGAAAGATATACCTCTTCAAGGTGACCTGTCCAATTTACTCCTTTTCTGAAAACAGTGGAGGGAAGCTCCCAGAATGGGAAGCCCCTGTTTTCCAATTTCTTCTACATAAATGCCTAATACTATTTCTATGGTATCTCCGTATTTACGGCTCCTCTGTGTCTGAAACTTTTCTCTAAGTTATCCTAGACTATCCTTTTTCTAACACCATATTTTTCATCAGAATTGGTTTCACCAATTGTGATTTATGAGCGTTTTCCCAAGGTGACATATTTTAGGACTGTTCAACATAGCGAAGTTGTACGGAATGCCACATGTCACTGTTTTATCTTTAGGGTTTGAAAATTTGACCACTGAAATTACAGTCCATTCCCTTTCTAGAAAATCTTGAGAAATTTCATTTGGACCTCTGTAGCGTGATATATAGAAATTTTCCTCAAGTGTCCTGTTTAGGGATGAATCCTAGAAGAGGATGGAACCCTAACTTGGAGGAATCATATCTCCTAGAATATAGTGATCCTGAGGCTGAAACTTGGAAACAGTGTACATCAGGATTTTATCTTTGACTCATGAAATTTTTGTCCCTTGAGACATTTGCAATCCCGATATATAGCGAATTTATCAAAACGTATCAGTTTTAGTATTTAGAGTTTTTCCAGCTCGCAGTCAAACTAGGGTTTGACTTTCCCGGAGTTACACCCAATGAAAAATATCGAATTAGGTCTCTAAAATTTGATTTTGATGAGGAGAGAAATCCTATGCCAGCCTCACTAAAAAATTATTCTTCTATAAAAATCTCTAATTTCCCACACCAAAAAATAAAAATGCTCGGAATCGAATTCTGCTTCGACAGAAAGATGCGCCCTTCAATCGAGAGTCAACCTAACATAATTTTGTTGATGGATTGTGGAGAGAGACCCAAAAATTAGGAAGCCCTATATTTTGTAGCTGCACAATGTCTTCTTCTCAGGTTAGCTTTGATACCATGTTAGATTTTTATCATTTAAGCAATATGATCTTAGGATCTTATTTGAGAGAATAACATGCACAACAATGAACACAAGAGACAAGAGATACAAAGAATTTTTCCTTGGGAAAACCATAAAGGAGAAAACCTTGAAACTTCCTCAGAGATAGAATGAGCACCAATGGTAGTAGTAAAACCCAAAAATAGAAAAGATGATCTCCATAGCTTGTTCTCTCTCTCACACTTGAGATAGCTTCTCCTCTCTCACTCATACGCCCCAGTGAGTGAGTGTGTGTGTGATAAATAGAGAGGATCACTCTCTATTTATATTATTTCATTCACTTGATGTCCACTTCAAAATGTTGGCCCCACTTAACAATTACTTACTAGGGCCAAAATCTCTAGGAGAGTCTAATAACCCTAGTGCCCCACAACTGTGGGGACTTCTCCCTTTGATCAACAAGGAGGGTTAACCTTGACACAATTGTGGGGACTATTGCCCCGACTTACAATGGAGGGTTAAACTCAATGAATTTACATGACTTGACATTATTGAATCTCCCGATCGGAACATCGGGGCATGACATGACTCAATTAAATTATAGATACTTCCTAGAATAAACATCGAGTACAATACATAAGATATACAAGTGAATACATTCTGAAGTTACAAATACATCAACACGAACAAGGAGGTAGAATATATGGGATGCCACCAAACTTAGAGTTCTTCAACACAAATCACTACTAGTACATGTCCCATCATGCGAATAAAGGTGTTGAAGTCAAACATGATGGACCATATTCTAATTACTGATCATTGATGTATACCGTTAACAAACGCGAGATATCCCACCGATAATGATAATGGGAATCAAGGTATAGAGTCCAATCAAACCTGTGTGAATAGATGAGTTAAGGTCAAACACTTGAGAGAACCCATCGATAAAGGGACATTCATGTATTCCCAAACATGTTAATGCTGAGAGAACCTGCCACTAGTGACTACAAGTCTCAAGGCACTCAATTGAATTTAGATCCCTACTCCAGAATAAATGATCCAAAGTCGATGGAATGGAATCTGCTAGAATGGAGGCATTAAGGCATCCCCCATTAACCAACATGAGGTACACAACAATGTTGGATAATTTGGAAGAACTCAGATGAACAAGATGTGCATGAACCGGTAACAAATGTATCGGGAATGGTTGGCATCTAGAGATAAGATAACTGAGGAATGGTCAAGTTGGGTTAAAACTTCCTTCGAATAAGAGAATCAGGAAGAGGAAGACTCATAGGCATCATAGAATTAAAATGCAAACTGGGACAACTCTGTGACACAGGAGGCATCAATAGAGGCTCCATAGGGATTGAAAACAAAACTAGTCAGTGGAGAAAACTTAGAATAGCAAGTACAACTCCTAAGGTTGTACTAATAACCCAACCAATGGATGACTAGGTTGTGCTTTGTTCGAAGGTGACATGATAGCTACCAATATAAAGTGATATAATTTCACATCCATATTTTTATGTTTTATGATTTTTTTTTGTCTTTTTCATATTGAAAAGCTTGAAAAATAATAAAATTGCTTATAGTGCAATAATGAGGAAACGAGTGTCATGAGCAGGAAAACTAGTTCCAAGTAGTGGAACATACCTATTCTCAATGCAAGGAAGCACATGCAGGATAAGGACACTTAGGGGGATGTTTCCTCTGGGTACGGGATAATCAAGTTGCAAAATATATATGAGAGGCTCTGCTTGGCTAAGATTGAGACAAGATCAGAATATATGGCTTATAAAACTGAAGCAGGGATTCAGCGTAAAGATCAATACAACAAGTAGATGCATGCAAATGAAATTACAACTTGATAAAAATGGGATTCCCTATAGGATATGGCCAACATAAAGTTTAATAAAGAGTATGAAGTTCTTTATCAAAGGCATGGAAGAGCTACAAGGGACTCTCATACCTAAGTAAGGAAGCTCAAGATGGGCACCAAATGACAAAGTGGGATCTAACTAGGGCACCCATGATTAGGAAAGATATACCACTTACGTAATGCCACTTCTAGTGGTAGAATGAAAGTTTGGTGACATTAAGAATTGGGTTCGTACCTATGGTTAACGTGACATAGTCATAGGATAATGCAAAATGCACATGTAAACTAGTCCTATCCTATATGCCAGTTTAGTGTTATACCTCCCATGAGCATGAACAAACCAAAGTCTTGACGAAAGTGCACCAAAAGGAGTTCCTACACGACAATATTAGGCCAAACTGCTGGAAATAGTTAATAAGAAGTCCAAACTATATTAAAAGTGGGTAAAAGTATTTAATAAATATTAAAAAATGAAGTTTTTACCATACCATTTGGTTTTTTACCCACAACATTGCATTTGGTGCTAGTTGGACCTCTAAATTTCAAACAAAGATTTAAGGAACTACGAACCACAAAATCCACAACCATCGGGACCATGTAACTCATAATCACATTCTCTATGCATTAAATGTATTAATTTTGAGTTTTAGTGGTGAATTTTCAAGCATGAAGCTCCCAAAGATAGGAATCATGGGCCATGCAGGTCATAGTTCATTGGACCACTTATAGGGCTGGATATATGCAGGAAAATCAAATCCTTCCCGTGTATATACGTAATTGTCATAAGAAACAATCGTGTATAGGGTTGTGGATGTCCAAATCAATGGGGAACACTCACAATATTTTTGGTTTTTTGAGCATAAATTTAGATGTACGTGGGTGACAATGGTGCAAGCTGCATATGTGCAGCTTGTATACTTGTGACTCGAATATATATTCAAAAATTTATTTTTAGGGGTTCCACTGGAGCATCAAGGTAATGGTGAGAAAATGGAGTAAAATGATTCTGCATAGGGACAGGGATAAGCCATCTAAGAATGATGTATTAGGTGTCGAAAATCATGCTATAACAAATACCTATGGATCTTGTTTTTAGTCAACATTTATGCATGTCTCTCCTTATTTTACTACTGGCAATGGAACCAATGTTATTACCAAAGAGATTTTACATAGTAGTTACATGTAGCATACAAAGTACATTATACATTATAGCATATAACACATGATATCATACATAGAAAGAGTGATGATATGGATTTATGCAAGAATGCAATAGAATACACAAATAACCATAGAAACAAATATGCAGCGAAAATAACACTTCATTTCATTAATCAATAACTGAAACTTGTTTACATACATAATGGAAATAAACAAGCTAGAGTGCTGGTAGCTTATCTCTGAGAAGAGATGTGGGGGTTACATGCCTCTAAACTCTATGTTACAATGAGGCTAGAAGGCCTGTATATTATTGAGAAAGAATGGAAACCCTACACATCCAAAAACCTAACCCTAGGAGGTGAAACGTCAGAGTGTGGGCCCCGTTGAGTAACTTGGTACATCAATTTCCCGGGGTTGTAACTTTAGCATACTACCTCCATTTGACGTGCATGATACATCATTAGAAAGATCTGTTTAAGGACTACATTAATAAATGAAAAATATCAAGTTTGAAATGGACTCATATTTTCCTGACCATTCGATGCCGAAAAACTGTCGTTTAGGGCCTCAAAACGGCTCCGAAAGTTTAGGACTCGAAAACTGCAAAAAATAGTAAATTGTGCTACAATTAAGGAAACTGGAAAACTGAAAGAAACAATGGTGGGGGTCCAATAGGAATAGGTGGGTGGCCACCAATATCCTCCTAGATCAAGTGAAGATAAGAAGTAATGGTAAAACCATGGATAAGTTGTCTTATATTATATCATATACTCATCTCTACTCATACATAATATATTGCATAACCATGCTTATATATATTGTTGGTTGTGGAGCCTGATCTTCCAGATCCAGAGATATTATGAGTCATTTTTGTGCCCCAGGTGTATTGTACACTCATTCCCCCTACCTTGGGGTTTGGGGGATATGTGTTGGCCAATAGTTTTGTCGACCCATGGTATTGGGTTAACCATAGTATTTTCCCATGGTATTTCCCCTATAAAAGAAGGCATTGTAACATGGCTATGGGTTGTATTGTATCTTATTGAAAACAATATTTGTGATGGTATGAGAGAGATTGTGAGACCATGAAGAGGAAGTGCAATGGTATTGACGCAAGTTGTATCCATTCATCTTTATGGATGGTAATAAAAGGACTGGCAATTTCTTTATGGATGTAGCCCATTGTTTGGGTGAACCACGTTATATCTGTGTCTCTCTGTAATGTGTTTAATGTCTTTTGCATCTTGTTTAATGATTTAACTGTATATTTGTTATTGCTCTACGGTTTTGTTTTCTAACAATTGGTATCAGAGCCAAAAGGTCTATTTGGTTGGTGAACTCACAGGAAAGAAGGGTTCTTGGTTCGAGTGGGAGAAATGGAAGAAGAGGGAAATTTTAGGGTCAAGAAATTTAACGGCCAAAACTATCAGTTACGGGAAGATGCAAATGGAGGACTATTTGTACTAGAAGGATTTATACCTGTTGTTCAGCGAAAAAGAAAAATAGCCGATGGTTATGAAGGATGATGAATGGGAGGTTCTTGACAGAAAGGCACTAGGAACAATATGGCCGTGCTTGACTTCGTCGGTGACTTTCAATATTTCGAAAGAAAAAAAAATGGAGGGAATGATGAGCGCATTGGGTAAGCTCTACGAAAAATCCCCGTCTTCCAACAAGGTATTTTTAATAAAGCATTTATTTAATATGAAGATGTTGGAAGGTGGATTTGTTGTCGATCATTTAAATGAGTTTAATACACTTAAAAGTGAACTTTGATGATGAGGTTAGGGCTCTTCTAATCTTATGTTCATTTCCAGAAATTTGGAATAGCTTGGTCATGGCTGTAAGTAGCTATGTCCCTAGTTCAAACACTCTTAAGTTTGATGATGTTGTTGGTGTTATTCTTAGTGAGGAAATGCGAAGAAAAAGCACAGGCAAGACATCAGGTAATGCATTGACCATGTAGAGCAGAGGGAGACAAAAGGAGAGAGGAAAGAGCCCAAGTAACCGTGGAAAGTCTGGAAAGCGTAGGTCCAAGTACATCTTCAGAAAAATAGAGTGTTGGAACTATGGTAAGAAAGGACATCTGAATAAATACTACAGAGCTCCAAAGAAGAAAGGAGACAAACAACAAGAGACTACTCAAGAAGCAAATGTATTAGGTGATGTGTTACAATATGCTTTGATTCTTGCATTAGATAATACTAGTGATTACTGGGTAGTATATTCAGGGGCTTCATGTCATGCTAAAACCCAAAAGAAATTATTTCATGATTATGTTCAAGGTGATTTTGGGCATGTGTTATTGGGGGATGATGAACCATGTAAAATTGTTGGAAAGGGTAAGGTACATATTAAGTTAAATAATGGAAATGACTGGCTGCTAAAAGATGTAAGGCACATTCCTGCTATGAAAATAAATCTGATCTCAACAGGGTAGTTGGGAGATGGAAGTTGTTTGTCTACGTTTGGAGAAACGTGGTGGAAGGTCACTAAAGGATCAATGGTAACAACAAAAGGAGATAGGATAGGTACATTATATTTATGTCCTCATAATACTAATTATTCTATCTCTGTATCTTCTACAAAAATAGGTGTGGCATTGTGGCATCATAGGATTGGCCACATGAGTGAGAAGGGGATGCAGATTCTCAACACAAGGAAACTACTTCCAGATCTGAAGCAAGTATGTTTGGAATTCTGTGACAACAGTGTTTATGGAAAAAATAAGAGATTTAGTTTTCTCAGGGTTGGGAAACAAAAGAAGAGTGAAAAGTTAGAGAATGTCCATACAGATGTATGGAGACTAGCTCAGGTACAATATCTTGGTGGCTCTCGTTATTATTAATCTGTCACAGTAATCTAGGGACTAAAACACAGTCTCATAAAAGATTAATAACAATAAGAAATGAAAATGGTGTAATTATGCTACAAAATGAGTAGCCACTCCGTGTATTCACATAAAGAATGAGTAATATAATACAATAATCATGTTGCAAGCATGAATGACAAAACAATTCAATTTCCCAAGGAGGTCATTCAAATTGAATGAGTGAGTCTATCTTAACTGTATGTAAGCCACAGTCAACACTCAAGTTAACCACTAATATAAACCCTAATTGACTCAACTGATCCCTAACTAAATTCAGAGTGCAATAAATGAAGTCTAACTGAAAGTAGCTTGGACACATGTCACTGCAAGCTAACCAACAAGTGGTAGCACATCAATGACTCCAATGAACCCTGATGAGGTTAACTGAAATGTAACTGACCATCAAAAGTGGTTGGAGGTGCCCCTATTGACTCCATTTCATTAAATAATCAATAAATAATCAATTTAATGAAGGAAGGCACCTTCACTACTCTATTTAACTGATTGTAACCATCATTTAGCAATATGTGGCATTAATGACACTCAGACCACCCCCAGAGTGCTCCAATTAGCCTCCCTGAATGTAGGAGAAGGCTAAGTTAGACTCCTTGACTGAAGGTAGGCATGAGTGTGATCTAGATGCTGTCATCTAGTGCTCCTCTGATGTTAATTAAGTCAATAAAACTTAGGATAGTGGTTTAACTAGGCCAAATTGACCAAAATGAGTGTGTATGGTGGTAAATGTCTCCAACAAACCCCCTTAAGCTATACTCAGGAGGAGTAGAAAACATAAAATGCATAAAAATGCTAGGGCCATGGAAACTAAGGCCATAGGTCACCTTGTACAATATTGAAACTCAAACAATGCTAAAAAACAAACTAAGTGAGGAAAAGAGGGAAAACCCAGTGGGAAAAACCCCCTGTCAAGCTTAACACTGAAGGTAGTAAAATCACCCTGATGAACTCACCCCCAACAGTGAATGGAGGTAAGTGAACTTATTTTCTAAAAATCTCTTGGTGAAGATGTCTACAATCTTCTCATCAGTCGGGCAGTATTGCAGAATGATGGTCCTGTCATGCACTAGCTCTCTGATATAGTGTATGTGTATCTCTAAATTCTTGGTCCTCTGCCTGGTAACTAGATATGTGGATATCTTAATAGCACTATGATTTCCAAAAAAGAGAATAGTGGACAAAAGACTACCAAGATCAAACTATGAAAGAATGCCTTGCAACTAAAATTCTTGGATGAAAGCATTCACCGCTCCTTGATACTCGGCCTCTGCTGAAGATAATGCTATGGAAGCCTACTTTTTGCTAGACCATCAAATGGGCCCACCACCAAACATGAATACATATCCAGAAGTATACTTTTGATCAATAGAATCACCCACCCAATAGGAATCTTTGTATCCAACCAATTCTAGCTCGGAATCTGCAGCATAGTGAATGTCGTAGGTCCTGGTTCCCTGAATATACTGGAGGATCCTCTTGTCTGCCTTCCGATGAAGATCATGGGGCTTCTGCATGTATATTGATACAACATTCATGGCATAACAGATATCAGGCCGAGAATGTGTCAAGTACAACAAGCTACCAATCAGCTGTCCATAAATAGTGTAGTCCATGGGAGGTGTGCTTTTTCCTTCTTCAAGGTTGATCTCTGAAAGGAAAGGGAATGGTGCAGGCCTAAATTCAGTAATGTAAAACTTGAATAATAGGTATAATATGTATTTGTACTGAGTGACCACTATCCCATCAAAAAATTTCTCAATTTCAATCCCCAAAAATTGTTTTAAGAGCCCCAAATCGCTCATTTCAAATGCATTGTGGACAGCAGTTTTGATGGCTGAAATAGAAGCAACTATGATACCTGTGATCAATAAGTCACCAAAATATTAAAAAAATAATAATCAAATGACCATCATACTACTGTATATACACATTTGTATCTGATCTACACCTTTGGAAGTTTTGCGAGAGAAGGAAGGCATCCATCTTGGAATACCACTCTCTTGGGGCCTGTTTTAACCCGTATAGTGACTTATTTAGCTTGCAAACCAAAGATGGATCAAAGATGTATCCCTTAGGATGCTTCATGTATATCTCCTCATGAATATATCCATGTATAAAGGCTAAATTAACATCCATATGATTCACTTCCCAGTGCTTAGATGCTGAAATTGCCAAAACTAGGCAGATGGAGTCCATTTTTGCAATCGGTGCAAAAGTCTCATGGTAGTCCACCTCTTGGAACTAAGAGAAAAATTTTTCCACCAGTATTGCCTTATATTTTTAGTTTATTCCATTAGTAGAAACCTTGGTCCAAAACACCCACTTGCATTGAACCAATTTCCTTCCCGGAGGAAGAGAAACTAGCTCCCAAGTAGCAACTTGCCATCTAGGATCCTTTCGAGCATGGTAGTAGGATTTTGGGTCTGAAATAATCATAAAATAATAATTTTTAGACAAAAAATTATCAGGACAAGAGAGATAAATACCTTCTCTTTGGAAATCAGACCGGGTTCTACTTGGATCATCCGAATTTCCAATGTTATCTCCTGCGGAGGAGAGTGTCTGTCAGGCCCATGTGGGAAGATGATTTGGTACTTCAGGTTCTGATTCAGCATCTGATGTTTTCTGTACACTGATATCATAAATTATAGGATCCAAATCAGGGTCATCACCCCCAATTTCATCATCCAAATATTCAGTAGAATAGGAAGGAAATTCAGCAGTTTTCTCCTTCACTAGTTCCATTTCCTGAAGAGGATCATCGAACTTGACACTCCTTTAGATGATGATATTTTTTTTTAATATCCAGTATATTGAAACCTTTTGATTCATCAGGATACCCAATAAACATACATTCTATTCTTTGCGGTTGCAAATCCCTTCTTTTATCAAGTGGAATTTGGGCCCATGTAGTGGACCCAAACACCCGTAGGTTCGACACATCTGGCTTGTGTCTGAAGTATGCTTCAAAAGGGGTATTCCATTTCATAGATGAGTGTGGCACTCTATTTTGAATTTATTCCATAGCATGCATGGATTCATCCCACAAATTTTCATCCAACTTCTTTGATTCCAACATACAGGTGGTCATCTCCTTGAGAGACTGATTCTTCCTTTCGACTATATCGTTCTACTGGGAGTGTAGGGAATTGAATGTTGGAACTGAATACCAATTTGGGAGAATATGTGCAGAAAATAATTACTGACATACTCCCCACCATTATTAGATCTCAAGATATTGATCTTAAGCCCAGAGGCATTCTCGATCAAGGCCTTCAGTTCAGTGAATTTTTCACATACTTCAGAATTCTTTTTGAGAAAGAAGACCCATGTGTACCTTGAAAAATCATCAATAAAAGTAAAAAGATACCTTGATCCATTCATGGATGTGATAGGAATTGGACCACTGATATTAGAATGTATCAGCCCCAAAATGCATGTAGCTCAGTTTTCCTTCCCCCGATCGAACTTGTGCTCAAGGTGTTTTCCAACCACATAGCCCTTGCAAATTCCAATGGTTTCCTTAATGACCGAGAGGCCTTCAACCATGGATTTTTTCTATAATTGATGCAAATATTTGAAATTGAGATGGCCAAACCTCTCATGCCACAACCTACTAACTTCATTTCCATGAGTTAGCAGTGCGGTGGGCTTTGCATCCACCACGAAGTGGGAAAACTCATAGGATTTTGCATGATGGTTTGCAAGGCCTTTAGCAACAAGTTTCCCAGATGTAAATTCTGTTATCTCAACATCATTCGGGATAAAAGTTACTCTCTTAGGCACTCCTATATGTGTCATCTAATAGACACTAAGGATATTTGATGCCAGAGACAGTACATACAAAACATTTGAAAAATATCCATTCTCAAGATCAACCGTACCTTGTCCTTCTGAAATGATGCTGGATTCATATCCCATGTGGATGGGGATGGATTTGCTGATATCCAAATATGAGAAGGAGTCTCTTTTATCCATCATGTGGTTCAAAGCTCCATAATCAATCAAGAGTGCTTTGGACTTCGAAGTGCTTACAATGAGGGCATGACATCTTTCATGTTGTGGTTCCTGATCTTGCTGATCTCTCCTCCGAAATATTTCCAGAAGATTGATGTGATTTCTCTCAAGGAGAGAGGTAGCTTCATCAAGATTATTCTTCATACAAGCATGTTCAGGGTGGAATCCCTTCCCACAGTATGAAAACTTGACTTTTTCCTTTCCATGATGCCCTTTTCCTTTGTTCTTCTTTGAGCTATAAGACTCATCATGCTGTTGGTTTTCAACTTTAGGCTTAGGAGCTTTGAATTTTGTTTTTGGGTTCTTCTGCTACTTTCCTTTACCCTTCAGATATTTGGGCCCTAAGACATGGAGGGCTTGATCATGGGAGGATCTGATGATCCCCATCTGGATAAGTTTATCATGTTCACTTGTTAGGGACTCAATGAAGGCACTGAGTGTAGGAATCTTCCATCCAGGGGTTGTGAGCTTCCCCGCACGGAATATAGAGACAAAAACTGAATAATCAGCTCCAATTTTGGAGATTATGGCGAGGATGAGCTGATCATCCTCCTTCTCCACTTTGCATTGCTTCAACAGTAAGACAATGTGCTTGAACTTTGTGAAAAATTCATTCAAGTTCTCGAAATTGGAAGGCTAGAGAGACATCAATTCATTTTTGAGTTGGTAAAATCTCAAATCATCCTGCTTTCCATACAGGGTTTCCAATTTGTCCCAAATTTCCTTTGGAGTCTTCAATCCCGAAAGATGGAAAAGAAGATCCTGGGAAATAGAGAGGCACAAGAATCTGAATACTTCATCCTTCTTGTTCAAGAATCTAGCTTTGTCTGTCACAGAAGCAGGCTCTTCTTCAATTTCCATAGTGACCCTATAGAGTCCTCTAGCATGTAGCTGAATCTCCATATCTCCTTTCCATGAGTGGAAATTGAATGGAGTCAAAAGATCTACGGAAGAAGCCATATGAATCTATTGGAGCGAGTGCTTTCACCTGTTAAAAACCTGAAAATCACAACAAAAAGGGAAATTTAAGGTTAGATAGCCTGCACATTTTAGGCTTTCATCACACCCAACATAGTCAATCAAGCAAGCTTGATCAACAATTTCCTTACTTGGTGTATTAAGTGGTAAGCCTTGGCTTCTGGTGCAGTGCTGTATTTTTGAGCTATTACTCAATTTTCATGCAAGATCTATCAAAAACCTTGTTTTTGAGAGATTTGAGCTTCGTCCTGCAATGAGCTTTGACACCATATTAATATGTCACAGTAATCTATGGATTAAAACACAGTCTCATAAAAGATTAATAACAATAAGACATGAAAATGGTGTAATTGTGCTACAAAATGAGTAGTCGCTCTGTGTATTCACATAAAGAAAGAGTAATACAATACAATGATCATGCTGCAAGCATGAATGACAAGGAAATTATAATTCCTAAGGAGGTCATTTGAATTGAATGAATGAGTCTAGCTTAACTTAATGTAAGCCACAGTCAACACTCAAGTTAACCACTGGTCAAAACCCTAATTGACTCAATTGAGCCCTAATTGAAGTTAGAGTGCAATAAATGACTGAGTCTATCTGAAAGTAGCTTGAAAACATGTCACTGCAAGCTAACCAACAAGTGGTAGCACACCAATGACTCTAATGAACCCTGATGAGGTTATAACTGAAGTGTAACTGACCATCAGAAGTGGTTGGAGGCGCCCCTGTTGACTCCAGTTCATTAAATAATCAATTTAATGAAGGAAGGAGCCTTCACTGCTCTGTTTAACTAATTGTAACCATCAGTTAGCAATATGGGGCATTAATGACACTCGAATCATCCCCGGAGTGCTCCAGTTAGCCTCCCTGAATGTAGGATAAGGCTAAGTTAGCCTCCTTGACTGAAGGTAGGTGTGGGTGTGATCTAGCTGATGTCATCTCGTGCTCCTCTAATGTCAATTAAGTCAATAAAACTTAGGATAGTGGCTTAACTAGGACAAATTGACCAAAATGAGTGTGTATGGTGGTAAATGTCTCCAACTGTTATTTTGTTACTTTTATTGATGATTCAACTAGAAAAACTTGTGTTTATTGCATTAGACAGAAATCTGATGTGTTTGATACTTTTAAGAAGTGGAAAGCTTTGGTTGAGAATGAGACAGGAAAAAGGTTGAAATGTCTCAGATCTGATAATGGAGGTGAATACTGCAGCAAGGAGTTTGATAGTTACCATTCACACAATGGGATTCGCAGAGAGAAGACAAACCCTGGAACACCACAAGAAAATGGTGTGTCAGAAAGGATGAACAGAACGATCATGGAGTATGCAAGGTGTATGAAACTGCATGCAAGGTTTCCCTTACTATTTTGGACTGATGCTATAAATACTACCATTTATTTAATAAACAGAGGGCCTTCAAGCACTTTGGATGGTGGGATTGTAGAGGAGGCATGGACAGGTAAATAGGTAAAATACTCATTTCTGAGAACTTTTGGTTGTGAAGCATTTGTCCATAATGATAAAGATGTTAGAACAACGCTTGAAGCTAAATCTAAGAAATGTACCTTTATTGAATATGGGGTTGATGATTTTGGTTATCGTTTATGGGATTATGAAAAACGGAAAATCATTAGGAGTAGAGATGTAGTATTCAATGAAAAGGTCATGTACAAAGATCAGTTGCAGGGAAAGAAACAGGAAAAGGAAAACATAGAGTACACAATGCTTGATGAAATCAAAGAGAATGAAGTTCCAAAGGCACCATAAAATCAAGAGCAACAGCAGGTACCTGAAACTCCTGCAACAGTAAGAAAATCTACCCGGTTAAGTAGACCCCTACACGATTCTCTCCTTCACTGTATTATTTATTGATGACTGATTCTGGTGAATCAGAATGTTATGAAGAAGCAATGCAGGTAGAAACTAGAAAGAAGTGGGAGAAAGGCACGGAATAGGAGATAGACTCATTAGTAAGAAACCAAACTTGGGATCTAGCTAAGTTGCCTACAGAAAAAAGGGTATTGCAAAATAAATGGGTTTACAGGTTAAAGGAAGAATATGGAGGCCACAAAGTGGTATAAGGCTAGACTTGTTGTAAAGGGGTTTGCACAAAATAAAGGTATAGACTTTGATGAAATATTTTATCCTGTTGTTAAAATGACTTCAATTAGAACTATTTTAAGTCTTGTGGTGGTAGAATATTTGCATCTTGAATAGTTAGATGTAAAAACAACCTTTATCCATGGGGATTTGGAGGAACAAATTTATATGTAGCAGCCACAAGGGTATGAGGTCAAAGGGAAGGAGAATTTGGTTTACAGGCTGAAGAGGAGCTTGTATGGACTGAAGCAAGCTCCAAGGAAGTGGTATTTAAAATTTGATAAGTTTATGACAGAACAAGGTTATGATAGATGTCACTCTGACCACTGTGTTTATTTCAAGAGGCTAGATAATGGAAGATATATTATTTTGTTATTGTATGTGGATGACAGGCTTGTTGCAGGGTCTAACATGTAGGATATAAATGTGCTCAAAATAAAACTAGCTAATTCATTTGCGATGAAGGATTTGGGTGCTGCAAAGAAAATCCTTGGTATGAGAAATAACAAGAGACATGAAAAATAGAAAATTTACGTTGTCTCAAGGTGAGTACATAGAAAAGGTGCTGCAGAGGTTTAGAATGCAGAATGCAAAACCAATTAGTACACCTTTATCTAGCCATTTCAAACTAAGTAAGGAGATGTGTCTAGAGACACAGGAAGAGATAGATTACATGTCCAGGATTCCCTATTCATTAGAGGTTGGAATCTTGATGCATGCCATGGTGTGCACAAGATGAGATATTGCACATACAGTGGGAGTTATAAGAAGGTATATGAATAATCCAGTTAAAGAGCATTGGAAAGCAGTACATGTTATTGGATAAATCTACTCAATCAGAATTAAGCTAGATCTCCTTAGTCTAAGTGGATCTAGAACAAATCAAATACATAATACAATCTACTTTCCTAGATCAAACAGAAATGCAAAGCATCAGATAAATCACCTACCTGAAATATGCAGATTCTCTTCTCTCTTTGTTGATCCAAGCTCCAGAATCTTTAGATCTACCACTGCAAAATCCTGTAAAGCAAGTGGAAATAAACAAACAGTATATGTGTATCCAAAAATATAATTGATCTAAGCTAACAGTTAAGGAAGAAAGCTATAAACATCATCAACACAACAACGTTTATGGAAAGAGATTTGTATTAATGTAATCAAGGAGATACATAGAATTACATAGGAGAGAACATCACAACCTAGCCTTAACGCTGCAATATTCCATCCAACAATCCAAGCCAATACTCCAAAGCAAGATAGTAAGCCACCTAGAAATTCCACCAGTATAAGAGTACCATAGTCCTTCCTCCTTTCCAAATGGAGAGAGGGTTTAATTTATAAGGCTAAAGGGATAGGATAGGTTGAGGATCAGGAGGAGAATTCTAAGGGATCTTCCCTATAGGTTAGGAATTGAATGCCACCTCACCTAAATAATAGGGATAAACCACCACCTCATCCACCTTCGATAAGGGTCTCGAATCTTCATTTTTTCCCTCAAAACACCACCAGTACACTTTCCAAAAAGGGAAAAAGTGTCATCGACGCTCCTAGTAGTGGGAGATAGAGCGTCGATGCTGACGCTCCTAGCATGAAGGGAAAAAGAGCCTTTGGAACTCCTAGCATGAAGGACAAGAGCACCGACCTTCCTAGTGTTATAGCAGATTTCACCACTCTAGGTGAATCACACTTTGTATGGCCTTCCCCTGTCCCGCTGCAGACTCTTTAGACCCTATGGACCACTTTTTGTCCTTTGATGTTTCCTTGATCATCCCTAAAAACACATGAAAAATGCTATACGCGACTTTTAACCTTATAAGCGCGTACATACGTGGGTTTGACCACTAAAACCGTGTACATAGGGATGTGTGCATAATCCAAATCCTTTTGGAGTTTTCCTTGACATGGATCCAACTCATTTGACTCCTGGCCTTCCCTATGCCTTGAGATCGCTCGGATTCGACCTTTCATTACCCCTTTGAAAAGCTATATAAGGAACCCCTTGGTACATTGAAGGCATAAGAGAGAATTGAGAGCAACGAAACTATAGTCCATTGTTGCCGAACTTATGCTTGAGTCTGCATCCCTTTGTCCCTTGGAGCACTTTTTTGTTCTTCCCAAGCTTTCCTTTTGCTTGTGAGCTTGCTATCGAGAGATGGAGGATTGAAGTGGTGGAGGCCCAAGTGGGGGATTCAGTTTCTCCAGTTCGCAGACGTGTCGTCAAAGGTTGTATCTTGTAATCTCTAATTTATATTAATAGAAATATCTTTTCCTGTCTAATGATGTGTATTTGAATGAATATTTTATCCATGGGATTATGGCAAATGCTTTTACATTATTGATTATATATGCTAGAATAGATCTAACACCATGATATATAGAATGCTTGTATTGTTTACTTATTGTTGAGGAAGTAATATAGCAATTCAAGCTGAAGATTAGAAAGCTCAATGGGGATCTACTTCAACCATCCAGAATAAGGTATGAGGTCTGATCATTAGTGTTAGACATTTTATTTCTATTGCATATTGGGAAATGTTGATTTCTGGAGTCAAACTGTCTGTTGTGGTACCCCAAGCCATAGGAATTTCTCTCCGTAACAGAATTGGCGACTCCACTGGGGATGTTCCTTGTTTTTCTTTGGGGTTGGGGGCATAATGGGCTTGATATTCTTGACTTGCTCTTTGTTTCTCCCTGTTTCTGTGTTGCATGTTATAGTATGTTCATCCATTGACACTTCCCTTTATTGGTTTGACCCTTGGCCTGCTTTTTACCACTGCCTTCTCTGTATACGCTGGTTTTTGGCCAAAAGTCACGTACATACGTGGATTTTTGGCCAAAATTTGTGTATACACGTAGGTTTTTGGCCAAAATCCGTGTATACACGCAGGTTTTTGGCCAAAAGTCGCGTATATACACAGTTGTTCTTTAAACAGTAGCGTACGTCCTCCATTTTGGTGAGTTTGATGTTGTGGGAAGTTGCTGGGTGGGTTGTGAGTGTGGTTGGGTCTTCCTTGGGTCTGATGTTGTCTGTTGGATGCTTC
>LPNX010397827.1:866087-916159 GCA_001517045.1 Pseudotsuga menziesii
ATAAAATGAGTTACACTCTTTTCTTTTTTAGGGTGCACCAACAAGCTTAGGTTTTAGGATCTTGGAATAGTTCATTGTAAGTTAATTCTCCAAGATCACTAAACAACAACATCTAGGTGTCTGTCTAGGTGAGTGTGTGAAATCCTTGGTATAACCAATGTTCTTAGGATCCTCCTCTCAAAAGGGAGTTAAGCACGAGGCAGTGTGAGCGGTTATTGATTGGGATGACCCCTAGTCATAACTGAGTAGCACCGAAGATATTTCTAGGATTGTATTCGTATCTGGGGGCTCTTTTGAGAGTTTTGGCTTTGCTACCCTACCCATACGGTCAATTCCGCCTGCGACTATCCTCCTGAGCATTGATTATATTGAGGTGACCTTAGTTTCCTTACCTAGGATATTGAGGGGGTACTTGTAGAGGTTATTCTGCAGGTGTCCTGACCAGGTAGAGGTTGGACAGCACAGTCGCTATATGCGTTGAAGCTGAGGGCCACTATAATTGGTTACGTACCTCCGCTTGTAGTGTATGGGATTTTTGAGCCTCTCCTAGGCGAGACATACCTACTACATTCGGAAGCTCACATATCCTCCCCTTGGTTTGCTTGTATTTTGGCTGTAGATTTTCTTAGGAGTGTGCTCTTTGTGCGCTAGTTGGCCTTTGGGATCGTGGTTACTTGAGTATATTTATGCTCTCTTGAGTTCAGGTCCTTTTATTTTCGGCATGCCTGGTATCCTATCACCCGTCTTGGTCCTAGTATGGACCCTGGTGTCAGACTTGGGGGCATCACAGCCCTTTACCGTGCTCATAGATTTGGGAATGGTCATCTTCCATCCTCTACTCCATTTGTGGAGGAATTTTTCCCTTCACTCAGTCTTCACACCAGTGGTCACCCTCACTAGGGTGGTAGTCACCGTAGTGTCTCATCGTTCACCGCATTGTTTCCTTTGGGTGCTGTTGTCATGATCATTCCTCCCTATATCCTATAGTTTGGATTCTTTATTGACTATTTTGGGTTGTTTTGGACTAATATGGTTGTCATGTAGGGTCCACGTTTTGTACACTCTCTCTGAGGTTTCGACCCGTTCATGCCTGTCACAGGTATTATGTCTGAACTGGCATATAGGTTAGGATGTCACATCTGCTTGCACTTATGCATTGCCTTATGACCGTTCCATCTTAACCTTAGGTACGAACCCATTCCATGGTATCACGGAACCTTCATGCTGCTATTAGAAGTGATATTATGTGAATGGTAGAGCTTTCCTATACATGGGTTCCCTAATTAAATCCCTTTTGCATTTGGTACCCATGCTGTGAGTCCTCTCTTAGGTCCGGGAGTCCGTTGTATAGTATTGCCATGACATTTCGCAAGAGCCTCATACTCCGCTTGATCTTATGCTGGCCTATTTCCCTCAGGACTCCCTCATGTCAAGTTGTGAATGCATTATCATGAGCTTTGCCTGCCTTATTGAGCTTTATTTCGGCTCCCCTGACATTGTGTTTCAGCCATATAGCCCGATCTTGTCTCATGTCTAGCCATGCCGAGCCATTTTTATATCCTTCACAGCTTGGTTCCCTTTTTACCGGGAGGGGATTTTCCCCCGAGTGTCGATATCCTACACATGTATCCTTGCATTGAGCATAGGTATGTTCCACTACTTGGAACTAGTTTGTTTTCCCTTATGACACTCGTCTCCTCCTAGTTTGTAACTATAAACCTAGTTTATTCTTTTTTCAAGCTTTTCAAATAACTGAAAAAGTCAAAAAAAAAATCAAAAAACCAAAAAGCCGGACAATGAAAGATGTTATCTTTGGCAGCTGTGAGTCGTGTCGCCTTTGAACAGAGCACTGTATATCACATCCATTGGTTGGGTTATAGTTTGACTTTAGGATCTTTACTCATTTATCTGTGTTTATCTCCACTGACTGGTTAAGCTTCCAGTCCCTATGGAGCCTCTGTTGATGCCTCCTGTGTCACAGAGATGTCCCAGTTTGTATATCGAGTCTATGTTTCCTTTATTCAGTCACCATACACCATTATGATCTTGTTCGAAGGAAGTTGAAACCTGAGTCAGCCATTCCTCAGTTATCTTGACTTTGCGTGTCGGCCATTCCCGGTACAGTTACTGGTTCGTGCACTTTATGATCGAGTCCTTCCACATTATACAACTTTGCTGAGTACCTCATGTTGGATGATGGGGGATGCCTTAATGCCCTCCTTCCAGCAGATTTCATCCCATCGACTTCAGATCATTTATTCTGGGATTGGAGTCTAGATTCATTTTTGAATGCCTTGAGAATTACAGTCATCAGTGGCAGGTTCTCTTGCCATTGACAGTTTCTTGGGAATACATCAATGTCCCCTGATCGATGGATCCTTTCAAGTGTTCGACCTCAACACATTTATTCACACTTGTTAGTTTTCACTCTAGTACCTTGATTCCCATTTTCATTATCGGTGGGTGATCTCGCATCTGTTAACAGTATACATTAATGACCGGTAATCAGACGATGGACTACTATGTTCGACCTCGACACCTCTATTCGCATAGTAGGACATGTACTCATAGTGGTTTGTGTAGAAGACCTTCTAGATTGGTGGCATCTCTTATATGCTACCTCCTTGATCATGCCAGTGTTCATGAGATTTCAGCTCTCGTGACTTGATTCCAGTATATGTCAGATATTTCCAGCCACTATGGAGATCTTGATCTATTATATGTCTTCAGCCATTTTGGAGATCATGGTCCTTTGTATATCTTCATCATGGAGATTCTGATCTATGTATATTGTACGTGGCAATGACCACATATGTGATATCATGTATCATCCCTATTCATGGCCATTGTACTCTTATGTATCTGGGATTGCTATATGTATTTGCAGTTATATGCAGAGTTGTATTATTGTACTATGTTGATTGGGTGGCTGGTCTTCCATTTGGGATCCTTCGTCACTCCACTTCTAGGATGGACTTATAATGTATTTCGGCCATCGTATGACCCCTCTGACCTCACACATTAGGGGGCATCTGTTATAGCGGATTTCACCACTCTAGGTGAATCACACTTTGTATGGCCTTCCCCTGTCCCGCTGCAGACTCTTTAGACCCTATGGACCACTTTTTGTCCTTTGATGTTTCCTTGATCATCCCTAAAAACACATGAAAAATGCTATACGTGACTTTTAACCTTATAAGCGTGTACATACGTGGGTTTGACCACTAAAACCGCGTACATCGGGATGTGTGCATAATCCAAATCATTTTGGAGTTTTCCTTGACATGGATCCGACTCATTTGACTCTTGGCCTTCCCTATGCCTTGAGATCGCTCGGATTCGACCTTTCATTACCCCTTTGAAAATCTATATAAGGAACCCCTTGGTACATTGAAGGCATAAGAGAGAATTGAGAGCAACGAAACTATAGTCCATTGTTTCCGAACTTATGCTTGAGTCTGCATCCCTTTGTCCCTTGGAGCACTTTTGTGTTCTTCCCAAGATTTCCTTTTTCTTGTGAGATTGCTATCGAGAGATGGAGGATTGAAGTGGTGGAGGACCAAGTGGGGGATTCAGTTTCTTCGGTTCGCAGACGTGCCATCAGAGGTTGTATCTTGTAATCTCTAATTTATATTAATAGAAATATCTTTTCCTGTCCAATGATGTGTATTTGAATGAATATTTTATCCATGGGATTATGTCAAATGCTTTTACATTATTGATTATATATGCTCGAATAGATCTAACACCATGATATATAAAATGCTTGTATTGTTTACTTGTTGTTGAGGAAGTAATATAGCAATTCAAGCTGAAGATTGGAAAGCTCAATGGGGATCTACTTCAACCGTCTGGAATAAGGTATGAGGTCTGATCCTTTAGTGTTAGACATTTTATTTCTATTGCATATTGGGAAAGATTGATTTCTGGAGTCAAGCTGTCTGTTGTGGTACCCCAATCCATAGGAATTTCTCTCCGTAACACCTAGAGAGGGAAAAAAGCAGGAAAACCTCAATCTCAGTCAACTTTAGCAGAGAGAAACTTGGGGATTAGGAAAAGGGTTGACACATGAATCAAGAGTGCAATATTTCAGTGTAACAGTACAGTGGATTCTCAGGTATTTGAGAGGTACCACTTCTCATGCATTAGTTTTTGGAGGTTCAGACACTGTTCTACAGGGATTTGTTGATGCATATATGGCTGGTGATAAAGAAAACAGGAGGAGCACCATAGGGTATGTGTTTACTATGGTTGGAACAACAGTAAGTTGAATTTCAAAACTGCAACAGGTTGTTGCACTTTCAACAACAGAAGCAGAGTATGTTGCTACTACAGAGGCTAGTAAGGAGATGATTTGGTTGCAGAGGTTCATGGAAGAATTGGGTAAGAAGCAGGAGAATAGTAGGCTGTACAGTTATAGCCAGAGTGCCATTCATATTGAAAAGAACTCAACCTTTCATTCAAAGACTAAACATATACAACTCAAGTACCACTTCATAAGATCTGTTCTAGAGGAAGAATTGTTAAAAATGGAAAAGATACATACTAGCCAGAATCTTGCGGACATGTTGACAAAGGGATAACCAGAGAGAAACTGAGTTCTTGCTCGGTTTCTATTGGCCTTCAAGCATGAAGGTGAAAATATGAAAATTTCAAATTCCAAGGTCTAGAGCATAGTCCAGCAAGTGTAGCGGCGGTGGAGTTGATGTGATCAGTCTCCAAGTGGGAGATTGTTGGTTGTGGAGCATGATCTTCCAGATCCAGAGATATTATTCAGTTGTGTTTGTAACTTGGGTATACTCTACACTCGTTCCCCCTTCCTTGTGGACCCATGGTATTGGGTTCACCGTAGTATTTTCCCACGGTATTTCCCCTATAAAAGAAAGCATTGTAACACGGATGTGGGTTGTATTGTATTGTAATGAAAACAATCTCTGTGATTGTGTGAGAGAGACTGTGAGAGAGTGAAGAGGAATTGTAGTGGTATTGCTGTAGGTTGTATCCCTTCATATTTTTGGATGGTAATAAAAGGACTGGCAATTTCTTTGTGGACGTAGCCCATCGTTTGGGTGAACCACATTATATCTGTGTCTCTCTGTAATGTGTTTAATGTGTTTTGCATCTTGTTTAATGATTTAATTGTATATCTGTTATTGCTTTGTGGTCTTGTTTTCTAACATATCTTACATCACTACTCCCTCTCCCATGATGTAAGATATATAAGCATGATTATGCACTATATTATGTATGACTACTGATGAGTATATGATATATATACAAGACTATTTATCCTTGGTTCTATGATTAGTGCTTGTATTCACTTTGTTTATATATGTTATCATGTGTTATATGTTATAATCTATGATGTACTATTTATCCTTGGTTCTATAATTAGTTCTTTTATTCACTTTGTTTATATATGTTATCACATCTTATATGTTATAATCTACGATGTACTATTTTTCTACTAGTAATTGATGTGTACAATCCCCTAGATTAAAACAACACTAGATGTTTAACATGAAAACCATTCATAATATATTTATTAATGTTCATGTGGCATGAAACAAAATATTTATACCTTGTAAAAAATAAATTTTGCAACGTTATGACAATCATCCTATTCTGTCTCTATGAATTTTATATCCTTGTATGATGTGAGTTATTATACAATCGTAAAATCCAACCAATGTTTACATAAGAAAACTACTAGTAACAACAACAATAATATTTAATCTAACTAATGCAAAAATAAAAAGATACCTTTGAAATCACCCACTACAGATGTTTGAGGAAGTAGTCTGTAGGCTTCCCATGATCTTGGTCTCTGTGTGTTCTCCAACAAAGGTTTTTCACCGAGAAAGGGATTAATGTTTGCATGGAGAGAACTCAACATGGAATGTGGGATAGTGTGGCTAAATTATGTGATGGAAAAAGGTTCTAGAAAATGAATGAATGAAAAAAAGTGAAAAGTGAAAAAGTTAAGGAATCAAGGAATGTTTGTGGGGAGACCTTCATAATATATTTATAGGATGATCCAAGGTTTTTTCACCCATGGTACTTTATTGTGCATGGTATTTTTCCATTGTTTTTTATCCATTCTCATTTTAAGGTTTTTTTTCCTCTTTGGATAGAATGGGGTTATGTCACAATAAATGCTCAGCTTCCTTGTATTTATGGGGAGAGGAATAATAATGTTTTGGACCATTTTTGGTGGAATTTTAATTGTGAAGGTAAAAATGGAGGAAATAATGGTGGGATACTGATGTATAATTATGGTTTGGACCATGGAGATCCAGGTGAACAATTTTTTATGTTAACAGATTGCCCCCTGATGTGTGAGGGAAGGAGCTCATCGTATAACTGATAGACATCATAGGATCAAGGGAGAAATGGTGACAACGGTGGAGATACCAGAGAGGACCGTGGATGAGTGGAGTCTCCTCATTCGAACTGAGGTGGATTTTGGTTTGTATTTATTCTAAAAAATGGATGAGGTACATATAATCTCAAACATGTATATGGACGAGGTGGGCATACCCATGCTTGTAACAATGTCTCAATATAAAATGGGTATCAAGGCTCAAACAATGGGATTCAATCAATACATACAACTGAAATTACATAATGGGGGCCTTAATGGTAGGTTGAATACATATACTAATCTGAATAAATGGTACATAGGAACAATGGAATTCTCATGGAATGCAATATCACAACAGTTGACACTCTGCTGAATATAAAGGAGTACACAATTGTATGGACTCAATGACTAAGAGTCAAAATATTTGAGGTACAATAAACAACTTCAAGTACTGTAAATACATGTAAGCATGACACCGAGGGGATTTCAAACACTGTTGCCAACGCATGCCAAAAATCACAAGAAACATGAAACTGTATGGGTCCCAAAATAGACTCACCAATGTGCTAGAGTTGGGTCACAATCGAGGTCTTCGACTAAATAATGAAAGAACCAATACCTTGTATGAATCCCAATGGTGCGATACGATAGATAAAGTTGAGCATGTGAGACACAACAAACCCGAAAGGAACTAAGGACTCCTTTAAAGTGATCCAAGGAACTCATCAATGAGGTGGATATAACTAGGATATAGGTGCCTCTGGGTCTATCCTCTGGAATAGATGTGTTGATGTCGACAGAGGGAGACCTACAATTACCAAGGCAATGAGGTTTCCTTAATAGAAGTGTGAGGGAGACAACCGAATATATGGAACAATAAGTGGACCAAGGTATTGAATGGGGAACAAAGGTAAGGGAGTACAGGGGACTAAAAATTCCTTTATTTAGAGTATGACAATAGGAATGAGCTGCCAACAAATGATACTGACTCATGGGAAGGGAATCATAGCTGGGGAACTAGGGAGATGACTGCAATGGGGAGATAATTGGGGAAGTAATTAGACAAGTGATATCCATGGGATCCATGGGAGAGTCATCGCAGAGTACTATGAACAAAGGTGACCCAATAGGGGGAATCTACCATAATGGGAGACTATATGCAATATATGTGGGGTGCGCCAAAAGCAATCATTTGGGCCTTTATAATAGTTTAAGGAGCTTGAAGAAGGGATAGAAGTATGCTCAATATGATACTATCTCATGGATTTTTGTTGATCCCAAGATGGTGAATGCTTGATGGTGTTTTCATATTTAGAGAGTCTAAAAACAAGAAGAAGACTCTAATGGGTATATTTTTTGTACAATAGTGTCCTAGTCTGAAAAAGGATAAAAGTGTACAACAGAGAGATATCCCAACCAAAAGGGGATGAGAGACTTCTTTTTTCATAGGTAGTCCAACCAGGCTGAAAAAGGTTAAACCTATACTGATTGGACAGTCATTCAAACACGTTTACAAGCACGAATGAAGCCAGGTTTGCTCGGTGATCTTTTCTTTATGAGAGGGCTGGAAAAGAGCTTAAATACAACCCATGAGTGAGTTTTTTCATAAGTTACGGTCCCAATTCCTAACAAAACATAAAATGATACAAAGGGAAACGTTCCTATCTAGAAGGTTCCATGGTGGTAATTTTCTATAAATAGTCTACATAGTACAAAAAAAGAGATAAACGAGGCCACATAGTCTCCCTTTCAAATACTTTAACGAGCATGAAAGGAAGCACGCGTTCTCGACAATCTTTTCAGTCTTTATGGAGTCAGAAAAGATCTTAACATAAAATCTGTAATGGTCATTCAAGCAAGGAGGAAGTGTTTGGTGTACAAAAATGGATGATGTTGTGAACATGGCTAATATGGATAAAAAATAACAGTGGAACACTGGTGGGGCCTCCTTGAGGGATGGTGAATGGCGGTGAAATAAGGCCAAGTTTGTAATATGGATGGAGAGTAGGGCTCGTGAACATGCGAATACATACAAGGTTTGATTTTTGTGGTGGCACGTAAATCAAGGGGATTGAAACTATGACCACTTTTGGTGGTGCGCGATGGGGGACCTCACGAGCCTCGCATGAGGTGCTGGTGAGAAATGATGATTAGGGAGGGAGGCGGCCTGGTAGGTAGTTTATTCACACGGGATATTTTTTCACAGTGGAGGTAGCTACCTATCCTCATATAGGACTATCCATGTGTGGAGATGGACTGCTGGGGAGATCTAGAGATGCCTCTACCTCTAGGATAGGTATGGGGACTTGATGGTACATATACATGACTCTATGTGGTTTCAGTCATATATAGTTTACTAGAATAGTGGTAGCTAGATAATGATAGATAGTGATGACATACTGCATGCATATGCAGATGTGGGACCACGCCATCCAGCAGGGTACTAGCGGTGTAGGGGCAGGGTGGATGGGTCACATCCACCCACTCACTGGCGATGGAGTGCTACATTGGACTCACTACAACTTGACATGCAGAGAATATTAGAGGGGTTCAACGACGATGGGTAGAAGTACCTAGAAGATGATCTAATAATCGTGTTCTATAAATCTCCTCCATAGTGGATCTCTCTGATGAGGAGGATCATGGTTGATATTGAGTATGTTAGAGCAGTGGCACAGGGTGACGTGCAGATGGAGGAGGAGGAAAGATCATAGGATGATCACACTGATCAAGAGAAAACAAAGTCAGAGGATAATGACTCAAACTAGTAGCTTGTGATGTTTCCCCCAATGCATTTGAGCATGGGTATTTTTGTATGATATGTATAATCAGAAGAGAAATCCTTTGGAGCTTCTCATTTTGTACTGAACATTATGATATGATATGAAATGCATGTGGATGCATCTTTTTTTATTTTTATGAGTCTCTTGTTTATGATGATGAGTATGCCTATATGATGTATATGACATATGTATGCATGACTATATGATGATGCATGATGTATTTTATTTCCTATATGTGATGATTGATGTTCCAATCTAGAATGCCATTTGGTATACTACACTATTGAGACTTATGGGAACACACATGAATGAAATGGATTCTAAATGTCTAACCAAGTGTCTAGTGCACATGAAATTTCTAAAGAGGCAGGGATCGTGTACTCTGTAGCAGTTATTCAACTAGGAAACAAGCAACTGTGTGATGATTACCCAAGTGAAGGGTAGCGGTTAGAATACCAACAACACTATCATACTCATCTTGGTTGTTGGTAGCAACACGAACAAAAATTCCATCGATATGGATTAACTCATGTGACGAGGAATAAATGACCCACGCAGCTCAGGTGAGATTAGGATACCATCTACTTGCGCTGTCAGCAAAACCAACATAGCAAGGTGAGGTAGGATCCATCTACAGAAACCAAGGAAAAAAACTATGAGAGTCGTGGTAAAAACCATGTAAAACAAGAAAGAAAAACTATGATATAAGGGTATGCATGGTGGGCGACTTCAGACATAAAATCTCTTGAGGTAGAGCCCATTGCGAGGATTCTTTGAGAGGTGACCGTCAGAGTCAGCGAGGAGATATGCCCCCTTATCGATACATCGATGGATGACATAAGGACCATATCACATGGATTCTAACTTCCCTTTTCCAGTCTTATCATGGGATTGGTAATTGATGAGGACAAGGTTCCCTCGCTAAAGGTGCGTGGGTGGACGTGGGAGTCATAATGGTACTTCGACCGGGTCTTATCTGCTATGATCATATGGAGAGTAGTGCGATGGTCCTCATTGATTTGTTCAATCATAATTAAGCATTTTTCTAATGGTTAAGTATTGGGTATAAGTTCAATAACAAGACGGAGTGACATAATCTGGAATTCAATGGGAAGAACCAATTCCACAATGTGGACTAAGTGAAATGGGGTAAAACCCATGGTAGTTTTAGTCAATGTTTTGTAGGCCCAGAGGGCTAAAAAAATAAAGTGGTGTCATTTGGTTTTGTGTTTTTCCTCCATTTGTTGGAGCATGGTTTTGAGGATATTATTTTACATTGTTTTTACCATGAGTCTCATAGTTTGTTTCCTTGGTTTCTCCATATGGATCCTACCTCGCCTTGCTATGTTGGTTTTGTTGATGGCACAAGTAGATGGTCTCCTAATCTCGGCTCGGCTGCATGGGTCATTTATTCCATGTCACATGAGTTGATCCATATAGATGGAATGTGTGTTCGTGTTGCTACCAACAACTAGGATGAGTACGATGGTGTTGCTGGTCTCTTGAATGTCATGCTTTGGACCATAGAGAGCTAGGTGAAAAAAATTTGGTTTCAACAAACAACACCATTGAATAATTTCATGCTCCTTCTTTATCAATATACTCTTGTTGTACAACTCTTAATGGTTTAATAGTAGATTCCTGTTTGAAATGAGAAACTTTAGTTATAATTTGATATTCAAAAAGGTAAAATGGTGGGTAATCACTTCAAAGAGTTTAGAGTTTCTTAAAAACCATATATCCCATGCAACAATAAGGGGAAAATATCTAATCATTTTATACATACTATCTTTACTCCAATTAGTAAGTGCCTCCACCATACATTGACCACTCCCATTGCCTCTTCAATCTCAATTTCTTTCCAAACTACCCCTATGTATGTACAATTGATCAATAAATTATGTATATATTCATCATCATCCTTTCATAGAAGAAAATTATATTTTCAAACTTCTTTGAACCACCAAAATTATATCTCAAGATTGTCCCCCTCTTTCAGTACCTTATTGTTATGAACCAAATCCCTAAGTTATCATAAGAGACTACACGCCATGTACATCAATGTAAACGTGGAGCACAAATTCAATATAGATAATATAGATTAGTTACACTATAACTCTTTAAATAATAGGATATCCTTCTCCAAATACCATGATACATTCATATAATCATTTCACATATATCCTCAACAATGACTTCATTACCTCTATATACACTTATTCACTTATTGCACATAAGGGCCCCTTCATTAGGATGACCATTATTACATATACATTTACCCACATATATGAACCCTTTGGAGTCATATTAAATACAATTAACCCCATATATGTCATCCCTTGAGTCATATCATAGTACCCTCCTTTGAAAATATTTGTCATCAAAGGTTTGCAACTAATGGCTTTACATGTTATAAAACCAAGAAACATAATTTCCTTATATTCCTATGTTTTCATTGATGATGATACATCCATCCAAATTGATTATTCTTTGTCTTAATGCTTGATATATGGTTGTTGTATCATTTTGATTCCATGACCTTATAGAATATATTCTACATTTTCCTTTTGAAGTTGCAATGTGATGCCATCCATTAAATGTTTACATCCTTATTCATTTCTAGATTGAATTTTTGGTTTTACTCCATCCTTGTTTAAGGCTTCTTCAATCTTCTTGTAAATTTCCTCATCAATATTTTTGGTAGTCTCTTCATCCAATAGCTTTGTTTTTTTTTTTTAAATTTTGATCATGCTTTTTTTCTTCTTTCAATCTTTTGACCTCATCCAATATATTTTTATTATGTTTTCAAAATCTACATATTACTTCATTATTTTTTTCAATTATTCCCTTAACTCATCCTTTTCTCACTTATCTTTGTTATTATTTTCTTGATTCATTAAGGGATTGTAATATTGGATAACTCTTCACCTTTCTTATTGAGTAATTGTGGTAATTCTTTTAATTCATTTTTAATTTTATTCATCTCTTCCATTTTAGAGTCCTTGATCCATATTTTAGGGAATATCTCTTCAAATTCTTCCCATGTGGTATTTTGTTTAGTATTTTTATCAATACTTATCCACCACATATCCATTTTCCTTGCCATACAACATTTTTCTTTAAAACGACTCAAACAATTTTCCTTTATCATCCTCAACCATTCCATGAGCTAGGTTTCATCCTTATCTTCATCTCAACTAAACATAGGTATTTTCATTTTTTCCATAACTAAAGTCCAACCAAAACCCTAAATTGCTAACTTCAATATATTGAAAATTTTATCCAAAATTGAAAATATGACTTTTCCAACATATTATCGTATGTTTCCTCTTCCCAATGGCCTTTGAATCACCTAAATCAAACCTTCTAGTCAAAATGTATGCAAATTTAAAAATAACATACCTTTTACAACCTTGATTTGGAGACTATATTGTTGGTTGACATTCCATCAAAGGTAAATATGCAATTTCATCCCATATGAGCCAAAATTCCAACTTTTAGTATACTAATACATCTTCTCTTCCATGTCACGGGTTTGACCCAATTATGATGTGCGAGGATAAAGTTATGGAAACTTTCCCAAAAGTTTTTTTTTGTCCCTTTTAGGAGAGAAAACATTTATGGCGTACAATGTGTCCAATTTGTACCACAAAAAATATGGTCCATATTTGTTTTGAAGTAACAAGTGGCACTCAATTTGGATCTCGTGATCTTCATGTATAACACTTCTACATAGAACACTTGTTTCAGACTAGTTTTTGTACTCGTAAAAATACTTAACTTATATAGGGTATAAATTTGAATATGAAATGAATCAAGACCTAAAATTTATACCATATATATTTTCTATGTCCTATGAGCCTCATCCAAATTTCCTTTTTTGAAACGACCCAAAAAAATAGTTATAATGAAAATTCTAAGATGTCTCATTTTAGAAGAGTCAAAGACAAGGACATACACTATGATACCAAAGGTTATGCAAGTTCTTCAATGATCCGGATTTATGTGAAAATGAAATGAAATAATAGATATAGAATCATAAGCATAGACATATTGCAAAGAAAATAGAGATACAATAAACACATATTATATTGAATGAGGGAAATAGAACATACTATAAATACAACAGCTATAATGGTGGTAGTTGTCTCTGAGAAGAGATGTGGCTGCTACATTCATCCATTCCAATATGAATACAAAATGAGGCCAAAGGGGTCTATTTATAATAATCATTAGGGAAATAAACCTAAAGGTCCAAAAAATAACCCTATAATATGAACCGCCATAAAATTTGCAGCCCCAAGGTGGTTAGTTGAATAGGAAATTTCTTGGGGTCATAACTTTTGCATACGATCTCCAATTTGGGTGCTTGATAGCCCGTTGGAAAGGTCTATTTGAGATTTACATATTTCAACTGGTAACAAATGCATGTGGATAATTTCCTTTTCCCCTTGAATCACCAAAAAACGTCATTTAAGGCCTCAAAACAACCCCAAAAGTTTGGGACCCGAAAAACTGTAGAAAAATAACTAGGAAATTGCCAAACTAGACAATTATTTTGAGCCAATGGAATAGGTGGGTGGCCACTGATATCCATCTGGATCAATTGTCCCCCATTAGGAATATTTGGTCTCAATTGAGTCAAATCCAGTATGATATCTCGAACTATGTGTTGAGATGATCTCCTGGTGCTGCATTTGATGAAGTGAAGAGGTTATTTTTCTTGGACATCCCGAGAGTGATGTAATTGTTGTTGATGGATGTATTGGAGTTTTTCACAATTCTGGTTGTCGTTTTATCTTTCGTCTGAATTGGTTTGTATGATTTCTTTCTAGACAAGCACCTTGAATGTGTGGCCTTGCATTGTAGAGGTACTCGAATGGGAGAGGGAACACTGACTTTGTGTTATTATTATTTATGTTGAGTAGAGGGACCCTATGCAGAGGATGTGGAGGTATTTGTGATATGATTCTCTCGTTCAGAGTAAATTGTGAAGAGGAATAATTTCCTGGTGTGGGATCTTATCTTCCTACCCTATGAGACTGTGGCAGGTGCAACTGTCTCTAGTATCTGATAGATTTTTCCCCAAAGTGACAATGACGCTGTGAAGTTGTGACTCATAGACATCATGAAACTTCCACATATATGGTTGTCCTAAGAGAACATCACATAATTCAAGTGGGGACACATGATCACACAGTACCTCATCTTTGAAATGATTGATGCCATAAGGTAGGTGGCATTGTTGAGTAATGAAAATACCTCGTCCTTGGCTTAGCCAACCAATATTGTAGGGTTGTGGGTGTGGTGTTGTTGGAAGCTCCAACCTCTTTATGAATTATGCTGAGTTTAGGTTCTTTTTACTGTCATTGTAAACAAAAAAATGTAGTTGCATTCCTTTCACCCAGATCTTTGAGTGGAATAGGCGCTCCTATGCCTCTGAATCTTTAGGCTCCTCTAGTTGAATCTATGTGGTAGAAACATTGACACTGGGTTATGCATCAATGATCTTCTTCCCCTGGTCTGCAACTATGACATTGGGTTATGAATCAGAATCAGGATCGAATTATGAAGCTTTGATCTTGACCGCCAATGACGGATTTGAGCGGCATTCATTATTGTTGTGCTAGGATCTTTTATGAAATTCACATCACTTCTTGTTGTCCTTATTTGTCTTTCCATTCCCCTTATTTTATTTTCGAGGGGACTGGTTTTCCTTTCCTTGTCCTGTGTTCTATTAGCCATGGTTTCCCTTACCTTGCTTCTCCAGTGGGTTCGCATGTCTAAAGTCTTGCTTCTTCTTTTACTGAAATTTCTACTCAATTTTGACAACATGATGATAGGCAGATCCAAGTGAAGAGATTTCTAAGTATTCCATTTCGATTTGGATGTACTGATGTAGACCACTGCGATATTTCAATATCAGGTGTCATTCAAAGTCCTTGATACCCAACTTTTTATGCAAGGTATGAAATTTGTTGCTGTACTCTGACACCGTCTAGTCCCTCTCTTGATGCAGAATGGTCCATTTTGTGTACTAGTCATTATAGTTTCCCACAGGGTAATATTGTTACATCATGACAGCTATGAAAGAGTCCCAAGTGGGATTTTTCTCAAACATTCCAACCTCACCTAATAATTTTTGCTCCCAATAAGTTTCCCACCAATTTTTGGCATGGGGGATGGCCTTGCGGAGTGCAAAGGTGATCTTTTCCCTGTTGAAAAAAATGTTGAAAGAGAAATACCATTATAGAACATTCAACCACTTATCTATGGCATCAACATCGATCTGTCTTTCAAATAAAGGAATATCAAAGTTATCTTGTACTTTGAATGGGGTTTCATCTCTGAAATAGTTTCTCATTGAAGGTTCATTCACCACTTCCAGCATTCATAGAATGATATGGGTGAAACTATACATTATCTCATTCCTCTGTCCCGAGAGGGATTCCTTGAGAAATGACTTGATAGGATATCCTTCTCAGTCGTCTCTATTTTATTCTTCCATGGGAGGCCGTTTGGGGTGATGAGAGTGATATTTCCCAAATGAAAATAGTTCAAGACCCAACTCTGTATACCCTAAACTCATCAAGGACATGCGTCGAGAAACAATCAAAGAGCAGATTACTTTGATACCACTAATCTGGATCTTGGGGGATGAGACCTAGGAGGATTGAATGTCGGGAGAGGAGGAGATTAAACTTGAAAATATTCTATCATTTGATCCAAAAATGATATTGGAGGTTAGGCTCAGAGAGCCTCACCTCTTATAACAATAACTTAAAATGGATTAACCAAGAACTCAAAAAAAATAACACAAAATAATAAGACCCAATGTAGGATGCCAAAAATTCTTCAATCATTATTGAGAAGGCATAGAGCCTTTTTATAACATTATTACAATGTGTCTTGGGCCCATACCATGGGCCAAAACCATGGATGGGAGAGGTATAATGTGCCTTGAAGCCATACCATGGAAAAAAACCATGGGTTGTCAAATAACATGGATGGGAGAGGGTGGCATCTCTATTTAATTCTTTTATGATGAATGGGAGAGTGTAGATAATGAAAAATGATGCAAGGATAAAGTTATGGAAACTTTACCAAAACTTTTTGTTTTTGTCCCTTTCAGGAGAGAAAACATTTATGGCCTACCACATGTCCAATTTGTACCACAAAAACTATGGTCCATATTGTTTTGATTTAACAAGTGGCACTTAATTTGGATCTCTCAAGCTTAATATATAACACTTCTACATAGAACACTTATTTGAGACTAGTTTTTGTACTAGTAAATTTCCTTAACTTCTGTGGGGTATAAATTTGAATATATAATGTCAAGACCTAAAATTTATACCACATATAGTTTTCTATGTCCTATGAGCCTCATCCAAATTTCCTTTTTTGAAATGTCCCCAAAAAATAGTTATAATGAAAATTCCAAGATGTCTCATTTTGGAAAAGTCCAAGCCAAGGACATACACTATGATGCCAAAGGTTATGCAGGTTCATTAGACCTATCGATATTTTGTACATATTCAATCGAAAGATAATAGTCAACCAGTAGGGTAGTTGATTGAAGTCTCGATTGAGTGGTCGATTAATTGATTGACGGGGAAATCAATTGGTTTGTCAACTCAACTAGAACAATTGACTAATCAAGAGAACATTGTGGTCTTTTAGGAAATTATTAGAACCATCAACACTTACTTGCGGACCATATCTTTGTCAATTCAAGGGATTTTTTTAGATCTGGAGAATATAAATGAATGACCATGGAGCAACCGAGTCTGGTTGTTCCCCTAATAATCGATTCTGACTATCATGTTGGATGATAAATGAGAATAATATATATAAGATGATGAATATTACAATGATGTATTGGCCTCAAATATGGCTTGGACATTCATGATGAGGAGACGCCTCCTTTCATACTAACCTAGCTATAAATGATTTAATTATTAATTATTATCTTATTTTATATTCATTACATTGCCACTCCCTTTAAGGGATCTTTTTCCTCAAAGCTCGAGTATTTCCTAATGTCATCTTTTCTTATGACTCTATGTCGCACTGACTTGAGAGGTTCAATTTGTATTATGACCATTGCCTCATTTTGATTATTATGTCTTGGTATTTGCAATAACTATGAACTTGGTGAAGTTTTGTGTACACTTTTCTACTTGTGTGATTGCTTCTTTTAACTATGTTTGTCTTTAATTGAACATGCTCAACATACATTATTACCTTAAATATTTTCGTATTGTTATCCCCAACAATTTTTGTGTCACTTCCCTTGAACAGACTTCATGTGCTTAAAATGCTCATAAGAACACCAGTCTTATCTTGTGTCTGCTAGATATTATAGTTGCTTTCATTAATGTTCTTTATAGTCGTCCTTGTGATGGAATATGACCTTCGTGCGTTTGTTATTGTGATATTATTGTCAATGCGTTGTGTTATCCCTAAAGTTGAACCTAGATTACAGGGGTTCAATCTCAGAGAAATATTTAAATATAATTCAATATTATAAAATCAAAATCAAAACTGAATTGGTATGTAATCAAAGATACAGGAAAATCACATAACCATTAAAGAGCTGTATGACATAAAATAAAATACAAAATTCAATAACAGGGGGAATACGAGCACGAATTTATGGAATGGTCCTGACTCTGTCACTAAATGTTTGAAAGATAACTATATTTTATTATAAGAATCATGTAATGGATTGTAATTGACCATACACAGGATAAATCATAAAAAATACAATTCATAAAAAGAACAAAACTAGCTCATAACCATAATCATTTCAAAGTAGAACCTGTATTGAAGATGCAAAATTTTTATGTCATACAGTACACATCAAAATTGGATCCCATCTTCGATTTCCACCCCTTCATATCTAGTTACTACCCCTTATATAGAAAACTTCTGAGTTTTTGAGATAGTTATCAGATCCTATTTTTATGGATCGAATTTCTTCAAAAATAGCAAATTCGATATTTTTAAAACAATCTTAATACAAATTTAATACAAATAGAAATAGAAATAGACATATTTCAAACCCTAATTGCTTTCAAAATCCAACTATCATTCTAAGTCTAAAGACTCTTAGAATCCTCTGCTAAAACAGTCAGATCACTTAAAACCTGGGATCTTTTTTGCAATTTGGCAAACTCAGCATCTTTGTTCTCCATTTGATTGTGTGCCTCCTTAATCTAGGTCTTCATGTGTTCATACTGCTTTTGGATGGTTCTCTTCTCTTTCAAGATGTCTTTATATATTAAAAGTAACTTTTGATAATCTGCTTCTTTCTCCTCCAAATCCTCTCATAACCTTTTATTTGCAGTCATTAACTTCTCGTTGATACTCTATAAAAACTTGGTTTTCTCCTTATATGTCTACAGAGGATTTTTAATATGGTTCAATTTTGGAGCTATTTCAATAGATTTTTCTTTCATAAGAACCTTATCTTCTTGTGGAAGCTTCGAGATTGAACAGTCTTCCGAACACACCTGTTTATTTGTGCAAAATATTTCAGGTATAGATCCTACAACACCCTGAACATCAATGAAATTTTTGTTATCTAAACAGTATTGACCCTTGGATGTGTGTACAGTTTCCTCACTGAAAGAATCATTTACCATTACAATTTCTTCACAGTATTCATTTCTATTCTTTGGAATATGCACTAATTCCATTTCTTCCTGCATCTTACTCTTTAGCCTAGTCCTAGGCTTCAAACCAATGCCTTTTGAATTCAAAACCTAAACTCATTCTTCATTCTTTGAAGTTATATTCTTTAACATCCTACTCAATTTTTCAGGGTTTTCATCTGTAATTGAAACTTCAGGAAACAGGTTATTTTGATTTGTCTCTTCTACAAAACCCTTTCCTTCTACTGTAACATGCTCAGTTTGTTCTTCATTATTTTTCGTTTGCTAGTTCAAGTCTTATGTTACCCTTTTTCCATTTTCTTTGGTATTTTCTTCAAATCCTAACTTCGACAGAAAACTTTCCCAAGTTCGTCCTTCTCTATTCAATTGTGAAATCAGCAATAATTTTATTAAACCCTGGTGGTATACAGAACGAGCAGTATGTTCTGGATGGGCTTGAACCCATGTAACCATCTTTTGCAAGCTTTTCAATAGATAAAATGGGAGATTGAGTTTTAAACTTCCACTGAGATGCATTAACAACCTTAAATGACATTTGAGGACCCTATCATAGCGACCTTCACATGTAATATAATTTTGAACCATTTCCAAGGGAATTTGCCAATTGGATTTTATCTTACTTACATGAATACCATTCTTCCAGTCTAACTTCTCAAACCCTGGTAGCAAGAACTCACCATAGTTGCCCTAAAAATCTTGCTGCTTAAACCATCTTTCTCCTTGTGCTGGAACCCCTATTGCTTCTGCAATAGATTATTCATTCACCATGGTCTTCAAACTCTTGAGCTGAACCACTCCATCTTTGTAATTTTTGATGAAGGCCCTAGTCACATGTGTATGATAACCCTGCAAATTTTCACAGAAGGAAAACCAACCCGCATTTCTCAACAACTAGGCTGACCTTGGAAATTGCAATATCCATTGTGTATTATCAGGTTCCAGTCTGCAAATCAGGCCTCTCGGTCTTCTTTTCACCGCAATATCTGCATCTTCCTCTATTGCTACTTTTGGAATTCTGTAAACTCTTCAAAATACAAACTTCATAGAGCTAGTGGAATTCAAAAACACTAGTATAACAGGTTTAAGAGAAATATGGAATATATTACTTTCAATATTATCAAAATTGGTACCATTACTCATCATATCAAATGCCTCGATTTCATACGAAGAATACTTTTGAAAGAAAATGAGTGACATGATCTATAAATTCATCATTTAGATAGGCCTGCCTTCAAGGAATAATAATGATGCTTTTAAACCATAGTACCAAGCCTGTCAAATGTATAATCTTTATCATGTGTTTGAATATATCCATATACCATCGTTTCATTATCACATTTTTTCAAGACAAATGATATTTATGAATAAAACCATCTGGCAGTGATGCAATATTCTAAGAAATGCTGCCAGTTTATATAACCCAATTTATAATTGATTTTATCATAAAGACTCTTGCTCTTAATACAAGTTCATAACTTTAACTAATAATTGATTTGAGCCTTCAAAGGATATCACAATAAAATATAAAAAATCATGACACATAAAGGTATAAAAAAGAAATAAGGTAATACTAAAGATATGAACTCAACATAAACAAAAATATAAAACCCTAGGATAAAAATGAAAAAACAACGATAGAGATAACATCTAGCTCTGACTAGGGATAAAGCTTTCCCTGTGAAGCTTTGAGAACATCTTGACCTGTGCCTTCTACTAAAGTCATAATTTCTATCTTATTGGGCTGGAGTCTTATTCAAAGAAAATGATATATACAGTGAATATGTACAATGATTTTCTATCCCTCAATATGTGTGAAAATACTTTAGAAAATGTCAATTCACTGGATCTGCAATTTATTCACCATTCAAATTTTGCAAAACAAAAGTATTATTTCCCAGAATATTGATCACTGTAAAAGGCCCTATCCATAAATTATCGAACTTTCCATGCTTACCTTTTTCATCCTTTCATGCATCCCACCTGATAACACGGTCACCCACTACAAAAACATCTTTTTTAACTTTCTTATCAAAGATTTCCTTCATCCTTTTTCTATGCATCTCAATTTTATTTTCAATAGCTTCTCTCTTCTGTTGCAATTGGATTATCTGAAACATTCTTCTTCTTATATCATCAGGTTCTTCCTTTATAACCTACAAAAATTTAATTATTGGAGCAACTAATTGAACAGGAAACACAGCATCAATTCCATATACCAATTGGAAAGGGGATGTCCCAATTGAATTTTTTATAGTTACTCTATCATCCCAAAGAACAAATTTTAATTTGGTATTCCAACTCCTTTTATTTTCAAATAACATTTTCTTGATACTGTTCACAATATTTTTATTATTGGATTTTTCTAATCCATTACCCTGTGGGTAATATGGTGTGGACTGTTTCAAGTTAATATTATTTTTTTCACAAAATTTCATCATCTTTTTTTTATTTAAAAGTAGGAGCATTATCAGTAATTAATTTCCTAGGGCATCCAAATCTTCTAAGAATATTTTCCTGAAGGAAATTAATTATGACTTGTTCAGTTGCTCTCCTTGTGGGGATTGCCTCCACCCACTTAGTGAAAAAATCAACGGCAGTTAAAATACATTTGTGCTGACCACTAGAAGGAGGATTAATTTCACCTGTGAAATCTAAACCCCACTGCTGAAATGGACAATTTACTGTTATAGGATTCAAAGGTAATGACCGAAGTTTATGCTTACCTGCAAACTTTTGACACTCCACACATGATCTAACCTAATGATACACATATGAGAAAAGAGTAGGCCAATAATATCTTTCTCTTAGGATTTTAAAAGAATTTTCCTTCTAGTACTTGTGCCCACCACATACTCCACTGTGCAATTCAAAAGTAACAGCATCAACCTCTGATTTCTCCAAACACTTCAACAATATTCCTCTAGGATCCTTCCAGTACAAGACCTGATCTATTAAAACATACTTCATTGCTTTAAGTTTTAATGATCTGCATTCATTTCTATTCAATTCTAGAGGGAATTGTAAGTATAAAAGGAAATATACAATATCTTTATACCAAGCAGACTCACCATACCTACTATAAATCTGTTGCTTACTGTATTCTGTTGCCATATCTTGTTCTGAATGTTCTGCCATCAAATGAAGATTTAATACCTGACAATTTGATTCTTCTAGAAGCTTAGCTAATCCCTGTCCTTTTACTAATTTTGTTGGTTTAATATCCACATCATACTCCATAACCTTCGCTATCCATCTTCCTCTTTCTCCCTCACTGTTAGGTTGTGCTATAATCTCCTTGACTGCTGAACTTGGAACATATGCCAAAATATTGGAATGTAAAACATATATTCTGAAAAATTTGAGAGCTTTAACTAATGCATATGCTTGTTTTTCCATTGTATTATATTTAAGCTCTGAGTCTCTTAATGTTTTACTGAAAAAATAAATTGGTTTTTCCAAGCCATCTGAATTATTTTGCAATAACACAACAGCTATAGTATCTTCAGATGCAAATGAAAAAATTGCAAAATCTTGTGTATACTCTGGAGCTATCAATACTGGTGCTTCTATTCATGCATGCTTTATGGCTTCAAATGATTGTTTAGCTTGATCTGACCATTTAAATTCTCTATCCTTCTTGAGCATCTCAGTGATGTGTTTGATAATTTCTACGAAATTAGGAATAAACCATTTTAAAATATTGATTTTTTCAATGAAAGATTGAATCTCCTTTTTACTTCTAGGAATACTAATTTTTAGGATGGCTTTTACTCTCTCTGGATCTATTTTGATTCCTTCAGCAAAAACAATAATCCCTAACAACTTACCTTCTCTCATAGCAAAATGAGACTTTTTTGGGTTTAATGATAAACCAAATTTTCGGCACTTAATAAAAATCTGTCTTAAATGTTTCAGATGATCTTCATCAGACTTGGAGAAGACTGTAATATCATCTTGGTATATTACTACAAATTTTTCATTCTCCCCCACAAAAGCTATATCCATAGCCCTCTGAAAAGTGGAACTTGCGTTCATAAGCCCAAAAGGAATTTTATCATACATAAAAGTCCCCCATGGAGTTGTGAATGCTTTTTTTTCTCTATCTTCAGGTTGTACTGCAATCTGGTTATAACCAGAAAAACCATCAATCATTGAAATTCTATGAGATCCTACAACTCTCTTCAAAATCTGATCTATTTTTGGTAATGAATAATTATCTTTCAAACAAGATCTGTTCAAGTTGCAGAAATCAACACAAAGCCTTATTTCTCCATTTTTCTTACGTACAGGAACCAAATTTGCAATCCATGATGAATATCTCAGAGGTACAATTAATTTTTGCATCTAATAATTTCTTTACCTCTTTTTCAATTACTGGCAACAATGCTGGGTTAAGCCTTCTAAGTTTCTGTTTAAAAGGATTAGTATTTGGTTTCAGAGGAATTTTATGCTGAATTATGCTAGTGTTATAAGTTCTTAAATATTGATACGACCAAGCAAAAATGTCCACAAATTCTTTCAGCAAACCAATATATTTTTTCTTTTCCTTCTCTGATAGTGATTTTCACATTTTTATCATTTTAGGCTGATCTTCAGAACCAGCGTTATAATCTATAACATTCTCTTCAGTGGTCTGCAAAGTGGGATCAACAACGTATCATCCTTTGAAAACAACCTCTCAAGTGGAACAAGTCCCTTAGGAATGAAATTTCCTTTTAATTCAACAATCTTATGATCAGCTATCGAATCATTTCTACAAGGTTCATTTTCCATTAATTCAAAATCCTGTTCTTGATCAACTAAATCATCTGAAAATTCACCTACTAACTCCATAAATTCTTTTATCTCCCAATCATCATGAAAAACTTTCCAGTGTTTGATGTCATCTGGAACAGAGGGTCTATATCTCACATCAATTAGATATTTCAAATGTGTTACTTTTGGAACTTTAAAATAGGTTGCTGCTAAGGCTAGGGAATCAGTTGTTTCATTATATTCTCTTGGAACAAAAGCTATATTGAAAGCTATAAAGAAATTTTCAATTAAATCCCAAGCCTCATTTCTATAAACTTTCAATAAATACTGCTTTACCTGGTAAACACTCTTTACTTGCTGAATTACTAATTCGGAGTCACCAAACACAACAAGCTCTTTAATACCCAAGTCTTTTGCCTCTCTTAATCCAAGAATCAAAGCCTCATACTCAACAGTATTATTGGTTGTTTTAAATTCCAATTTGTACATAAGGGAAATGACCTCACCTCCAACTGAAATCAATAACACTCCTGCTCCTTCTCCCTCCTTGATGCACCATCAAAATACATCTTCCATAAGCCATCTGGTTCTTATTTCTTTATCTAATATGGAATATCTTTATGTACTTGTAAAACTCCTTCAACTTCATCACTTAATTGCAACATACAAGAACCAAGATTCTCATCAATTGAATAAATTGGATGATTATTAGGGTGTTTACTACCACTTACCAAATATGCCATCTGTACTTCTCTGTAAAGTCTTCTGAATTCTCCTCCAAATACTAGAATTGTAGCATATGAAAGATCCATTTGCAGAGTTCCTCCCTCTCTCTTTTCCCAAGATCTAGACAATAGCATACCAAATTTAGAAGAAATATCTACTACAACTATATCCATCAATACACTCTTCATAGGTACTTGAGTTAAATTCACCACCGAATCTTTAATAACCCCAATACACTTCATTTCCCTAGAATCAAATGCATACAAATCATGATATGGTTTAGTAACACTCATCCCTAAAGCTTCCATGACTACTTTTGGCATGAGGTTATGTGAAGCCCCTGAATCTAGAAGACAATTATGTAGTAGTTGATCATGTATTGAAAGAGTTACATAAAAAGGAGGATATTCTGAATTATCATCAGGTTGATCAAAAGTTTTTGACCCCTTAGTGATAGTAGGTTTTTCATCTTGCAAATTAATTTCGTCAGATGGGATAGGATTCACTGCAATTTTAAAAGTTTTAAAAGTTGCTTCCCTGTAAGATTTGTTCTTAATCAACTTTGTTAAAGGAATAGGGATTTTAACCTTATTAAGTTCATGCTCCAAATTGAACCCACCTATGGCTTTGTTCACCTCCTCAAGACTTACCACTTCATCTCTTTTCTCTTTTACAATTTGTTTCTGATTTGAAGACATATTTTGTTTAATAGGATGAGCTTTCACAATATTTTTAGCCTATGCTACATGTTTTACCCCTGATCTAATACCATATGATTTTTGTGGTATTTCCTGACAAATTTCAGGCATGGACATTTGATAATTATTTTCTTCATAATGATCTAGTTCTGTAGCATAATGATAATCAGCTTTAGTCAGAAAATGAGAAGAAGAATAATCATCAAACTAACTAATGTTGTGTTCCTGTTCTTCCAAATTATCTAACTCTCCTTCATCTATCAAATATGACTCATCATCTCTCACATTATTATTTTGAAAAGGAGGCTGAATCCTCTGTTCTTCATTTTCTCGCCTGTCCCTCTGAATATCATTATTCCATCTTTCTCTTGGAAAAAGCCTAGGGGAAAAAGGTCTTCTGAACTGATTTTGATTTCTTTCTCCTTTAGGAATAGGTTTGTTCTGATTTTTATTTCCCAACTCCATCCTATCAATATTAACGAACAAATTTTTAATAATTTTATTCATTTCATCCATTTTACTATCTGAAGATATTCTTGTAGGATTGGATGTAATGATTTCTTTTTTACCTTTTTTATCTACAATTTGATATTCTGTTTCCTCTTTGAGTTTGTTTGAAGCCAAAATATTAGACTCTACTTCCAACGCTGCATCTTGCATATTTTGAAGTGACACAGACTTTATTTCCCTCAACAACAAAGAAAACCCATGATCAAACGAGTTTGCATAAGTTAACTTTGCTTATGTCTCGGAGGGTTTTATTTCAGCTGGTATTCTACTATACATTTTATTGAACCTTTTAGAAAAATCTCCCACAGCTTCATCCTTCTTTCTTTTCAATGATCCACACTCTGTAATGTAGTATAAATAATCTTTAGTATCTCCCCATTGTCTCATGAATACTTCTTCTAAAGCATCTTTACCATCTATAGAGTTTGGTGGTAATTCTCTAAACCATTTTCTCACTTCACCATCGAAACTTTGAACAAAAACTCTCATCCAAACATCTTCATTTTCAAAATTCTGATTTTCTGCATAACTCAAGTATGTATTCTAGTGCTCTTCTGCAGTAACATCTCCTTGACCATTAAATCTTGGAAGATATTTATGGTAATATCCTCTTGGGAGAGCATTGAGAGGATGGGGCAAAACTAGTGGGGCATATCTTGCTACTACCATAGCAACCATCCAATTTTGAGGGCGAGCCATTCTAGGGCTAGAAATATTTGAACTTGTATTAGACTGATTGGTGCTTGAATGTTGTGATGAAGGAGGCAAATTACTAGGATTTGGCTGATTCACTAGGATGGTCTTAACAAAAGGTATGTGGGATGAAAACAAAGAAGAATCTCCTGATTGCAATGCTTCAAGTTTAACCTCCTCAAACAACAAAGGATTTGTGAAGACTTGGAAATTTTCAATTTGAGAAGGGGTAAATAGCAGATCTGATTCTTCTTTTCCTTTCTCAGAATGTGGATCAAAAGAAGGAACATGGATAGATGAAGATTCAGGAATCTCCAAGGCTGAAGGATGTTTACATTTTTCTAATGAGGTAGAGCTTAACCTTCTCTTGGCCTCTTTTAATATCTGTTCAAGATCAGAGACTCCTAGATTTAAAGGTGATGAGGGATTTCCTCGAGTTCCTATCCTTTTTGAAGCCACTGTAACTTTATGTAGGTGACTGATGTAGTCTATAATAGGTCTCACTGATCTTGTTCACCTTCCAAAATCAGATTCATAAGAATGTCGAATACCCAGGGAAGATGTCCTTTCATTTCTCCGTCCCCGGCAACGGCGCCAGAAGATGTTATCCCTAAAGTTGAACCTAGACTATAGGGGTTCAAGCTCAGAGAAATATCTAAAGATAATTTAATATTATAAAATCAAAATCAAAACTGAATTGGTATGTAATCAAAGATACAGGAAAATCACATAATGATTAAAGAGCTGTATGACATAAAATAAAATACAAAATTCAATAACAGGGGGAATACGAGCACGAATTTATGGAATGGTCCTGAATCTATCACTAAATGTTTGAAATATAACTGTATTTTATTATAAGAATCATGTAATGGATTGTAATTGACCATACACATGATAAATCATAAAAAATACAGTTCATAAAAAGAACAAGACCAACTCATAACCATAATCATATCAAAGTAGAACCTGTATTGAAGCTGCAAAAGTTTTATGTCGCATAGTACACATCAAAATTGGATCCCATCTCTGATTGCCACCCCTTCATATCTAGATACTACCCCTTGTATAAAAAACTTCTGAGTTTTTAAATAGTTATCAGATCCTATTTTTATGGATCGAATTGCTTCAAAAATAGCAAAGTCGATCTTTTTAAACTAGTCTGAATACAAGTGTAATACAAATAGAAATAGAAATAGACATTTGTCAAACCCTAATTTCTTTCAAAAGCCAACTATCATTCTAAGTCTAAAGACTCTTAGAAGCCTCTGCTAAAATAGTCAGATCACTTAAAACCTGGGATCTTTTTTGCAATCTGGCAAACTCAACATCTTTGTTCTCCATTTGATTGTGCACCTCCTTACTCTAGGTCTTCATGTGTTCATAGTGCTTCTAGATGGTTCTCTTATGTTTCAAGATGTCTTTAGATATTGAAAGTAAATTTTGATAATCTGCTTCTTTTTCCTCCAAATCCTCTCGTAACCTTTTATTTGCAGTCATTAACTTCTCATTGATACTCTGTAAAAACTTGGTTTGCTCCTTATATGTCTGCAGAGAATTTTTAATCTGGTTCAAGTTTGGAGCTATCTCAATAGCTTTTTCTTTCATAAGAACATCATCTTCTTGTGGAATCTTTGAGACTGAACAGTCTTCCGAACACACCTGTTTATTTGTGCAAAATATTTCAGGTATAGATCCTACAACACCCTAAACATCAATGAAATTTTCATTATCTAAATAGTATTGAACCTTGGATGCGTGTACAATTTCCTCACTGAAAGAATCATTTACCATTACAATATCTTCACAGTATTCATTTCTATTCTTTGGAATATGCACTAATTCCATTTATGCCTGCATCTTAATCCTTATCCTAGTCCTAGGCTTCAAACCAATTCCTTCTGAATTCAAAACCTGAACTCATTCTTCATTCTTTGAAGTTATATTCTTTACCATCATACTCAATGTTTCAGGGTTTTCATCTGTAACTGAAACTTCAGGAAATAGGTTATTTTTATTTGGCTCTTCTACAAAACCCTTTCCTTCTGCTGCAACATGCTCAGTTCGTTCTTCATGATTTTTTGTTTGCTGTTTCAAGTCTTCTGTTACCCTTTTTCCCTTTTCTTTGGTATTTTCTTCAAACCCTGACTCTGACAGAAAAATTTCCCAAGTTTGTCCTTCTCTATTCAATTGTGAAATCAACAATAATTTTATTAAACCTTGGTGGTATACAGAATGAGCAGTATGTTCTGGATGGGCTTGAACACATGTAACCATCTTTTGCAGGCTTTTCAATAGATAAAATGGGAGATTGAGTTTTAAACTTCCACGGAGATGCATTAACAACCTTAAATGACATTTGAGGACCCTATCATAGCGACCTTCGCATGTAATATAATTTTGAACCATTTCCAAGGGAATTTGCCAATTGGATTTTATCTTACTTACATGAATACCATTCTTCCAATCTAACTTCTCAAACCCTGGAAGCAAGAACTCACCATAGTTTCCCTGAAAATCTTGCTGCTTAAACTATCTTTCTCCTTGTGCTGGAACCCCTATTGCTTCTGCATTAGATTCTTCATTCACCATGGTCTTCAAACTCTTGAGTTGAACCACTCCATCTTTGTAATTTTTTATGAAGGCCCTAGTCACCTGTGTATGATAACCCTGCAACTTTTCATAGAAGGAAAACCAACCCACATTTCTCATCAACTGGGATGACCTTGGAAAATTGAATATCCATTGTGTATTATCGAGTTCCAGTCTACAAATCAGGCCTCTTGGTCTTCTTTTCACCACAATATTTGCATCTTCCTCTATTGCTACTTTTGGCATTCTACAAACTCTTCAAAATACAAACTTCACAGAGCTAATGGAATTCGAAAACAGTAGCATAACAGGTTTTATAGAAATATGGAATATATCATTGTCAATATTATCAAAATCGGTACCATTACTCATAATATCAAATGCCTCGGTTTCATATGAAGAACACTTGTGAAATCAAATGAGTGACATGATCTATAAATTCATCATTTAGACAGGCCTGCCTTCAAGGAATAATAATGATGATTTTAAACCATAGTACCAAGCCTGTCAAATGTATAATATTTATCATGTGTTTGAATATATCTATATACCATCGTTTCATTATCACATTTTTTCAAGACAAATGATATATATGAATAAAACCATCTGGTAGCGATGCAATATTCTAAGAAATGCTGCTAGTTTATATAACCCAATTTATAATTGATTTTATCATAAAGACTCTTGCTCTTAATACAAGTTCATAACTTTAACTAATAATTGATTTGAGCCTTCAAAGGAAATCACAATAAAATATAAAAAATCATGACACACAAAGGTATAAAAAAGAAATAAGGTAATACTAAAGATATGAACTCAACATAAACAAAAATATAAAACCCTAGGATAAAAATGAAAAAACAACGATAGAGATAACACGTTGAACATTGTTATTGTTAGTAATATCGGCTTGTCTTTTATCACAATCTTGGTGAGAATCATCTTTCTTCTTGTAAAATATTTTGTTGTCATTTTCTTCATTACTAGGGTATGTTATGTCTTTGTCTTGTACCATATCTTGTTTGATACTATTAATCTCATGGGAAATGACATAATAGTCTAACGGTATCTTCCTCTTTAACATTATTTTGGGTGGTTTCTTCTACCCGATTTTGAGATCCATCATCATTTTCTTTAAACGTTTCTTTAGTAGATTCCTTTATTTCATCTATATCCTTAACGATTTTCTCAAGGAGATTTATGAATTCGTCACTCTTACTATATGATGCCATGGATGTTTGTAGAGCATTATTTTTATCTTTTAAGGTGAAATTTTGAATAACAATATATTAATTAATTAATTAATTAATATTATTATTATTACTTTTTATTTTTCATAAACTATATAATATTTTGTATATAGTTTTTATTATTATTATTAAACAAATATTATAATATTATTTATATTATAATAAATACAATATTTGATTTTTTTTTAAATATACTATTATTAATATATTATATTATAATATATTGTATTATAATATATTATGTTATATTATATTGTTTGTTTTTTGTTGCAGGTTGGGAGGAGTGATGATAATGTGGGGGAATGGCAGGAAGGGTAGGGACGTGCAGAGGAGGTGATTGCACGGAGGTGGGTGGGAAGAGGGATGAGGTATGCCGAAAGAGGAGTGGCAGTTGGGGGAATAGAGGGTGCGGGAATATGGAGGAAAACACAGGAGATGGAGGAGGCAGCAAATGGAGGATGTGGTAAAGCATGGAGTAGTTGGGGGGATGGAGGAGGTGGCGGATGGAAGAGGCAGCGCATAGGGGTGGGGGGTGGAGGGAGGCTGGGGGAAGGATGCAAGCTAGAGGGGAAATGAGGATGGCGCGTGGAAGTGGAGGTGAAGTAGGAACGAGAGGGAATGGATGCATGTGGAGGAGCGACGAAGGATGGGTGGAAGTGGAGCACAGTGGAAGAGCGGGGAAGGAGTGTGGAGGTACAGAGAGGGTGCTGCAAGGGTGTAAGGAGGCATATGGAGAAACTAGGGAGATGGATGGAGGGTGAGTAAGCAGGTGGAGGGTGTTGATGGGGAGCGTGTAGGTGGAAGAGGAGCAGCAGCGTGGAATATGGGAGGGTGGAGAGCAGTGAGGGTAGGTAGGAGAGTCAAGGCAGTAGAAATGAAAAAAATGGAGGTGGCAGGAGTTTAAGATGAGAGAGGGAGGACGATCCTAATCCGATCTCAGGTCGAAGGAGTGAATTCACTCTGATACCAAATGGAGCAACCGAGTCTGGTTGTTCCCTTAATAATCGAGTTCGACTATCATGTTGGATGATAAATGAGAATAATATAGATAAGATGATGAATATTATAATGATGTATTGGCCTTAAATATGGCTTGGACATTCATGATAAGGAGACACCTCCTTTCATACTAACCTATCTATAAATTATTTAATTATTAATTATCATCTTATTTTATATTCATTACAGACCATATGGGTTTTATTGATATGGTATTTTTAGTGCAATAATGCATTGTGATGTTATGATCATAATGTGTTGTGCTTAAGTGTTGTAATAAGTGTATATTGACACCACTTATCGTCTTCATTTGTCTTTATCCCTTATGTTATTTTCTATTATCAATCATATTGTTCAAAATGTGTTCCCAACATTGTTTTAGAGCTCTTGTTTTTTACACAGCATGTTATCCTCAAATCTTGTTGAGTCAGATATAGGCTTGATTGAATATATGATGAATATTTTTCAATGGGATACCTTATGAATTTGGATCATATTTGTAAGATATCAAAAGAATGGATTCCAATATAGAACCTTTTATTATGAATATCCATAACTAGGTAATCTGGGCACTAGATATGGAAACATTATTGAAGAGAAAGCGACTCTAGCATTGAACCAAGATTATTATTCCAAATTTGACAGATGACCAGGATAAGTTTATCATCTACGAAAAGAAGGATGAGGTTATTGGGGTCATCATGACCTACATTTCAAGGGAGATTCACTTTCATGTAAGTGGGATCAATTGTCCTCATGTTGTATAGAATAAGATGAACGTGTTTTTAGATAAGGTGAACAAAAGCCAAGTAATTCAGATAGAGAAAGAGTTGATATATGGAGAACCTCATTCCTTTGAAAGGTTTGAGGACTATTTGGCTCGTATCAAAGAGATGCGGTTGAAATTGGGTGAATGTGGGTAATTTTTTCCAAAGAAGGATGGACAACTCATTGAACTAATCTAAACACACCATATGATGTGTTATGCTCCTGATTTCATGCTAGTTATATGTCATGAAAGGAATATGGTAAAGAAATTTACTTTGATAATTTCTATGATTTATTAATCAAGGATAAAAAAAGTTGCTTGATGAAAGGAAGCTCGGTAATAAACATCAAGCTCACTTGCTCAAAGGCAATATCAAGAAAAAATATAAATAACGGGGTCTACCAGACACCCTAAATAAATGATAGAAGTGTATCAACCAACATACTAAAGGAAAGACCAATGAGTTAACATTGACTAAAAAATAATCAAAAGAAGAAAACCCATCATTGTTGTGGAAAGGTGGGACACGTGGAGAAAAATTGCTATGAGAAGACAAACTATTTGGAAGAAAAATTCAAGCATTTTGAATAAGATGTGTCGGTAATCTTCTTGATCAACCAACTTGCAAATAATTTTACCTTTTATGTCAACACTTCTCAAATATTACATGCTCACACCATTCAAACTGAGTGGATTGTTGATTCTAATTATACTCATCATATGGATAAGGATGCTTCTCTATTGTAATCCTTAACTAGAGATATAAAACATAAAATTTATGCTATTTATTATTATGCCCTCAATGTCAGTGGAAGTAGAGATGTTGAATTACAACATGGTATAATATCCAATGTCTATCATGTGCCTAAATTGAGCATGAACTTGTTGTCGGTTTCTCATATTAGACATACTAGAAATTCTATTGAGTTTTGGTCAGATCGTCTTATCATAAAGGATATGAAACATCAGGGGGGATTTGTTTCTACAAGATGTTTAGATCCCATATATGGACTGTATAATTTTTGTGACTCTCCTAGGCATGATTCTGGACCGACTATTCTTGTTGCCTAAATTGGAAACCGAAGTTGAATTTGGCATGAATGGCTTAAACATATGAACTTTTGAAGCTTGAAGATGATGGTAATAAAGAATATGGTTAATATCCTCACTAAGACCATTACAACTTATAGATTTTGTGCACTATGTGTGCTTGTAAATCACCATTAGACACCCTTTAATTCCAGGAAAGCATGGCAATCACAAGATCGATTGGAACTTATTCAGAGTGATCTCTTTTGCACGCACAAACCTCATTAGAAGGTAAAATGTATATTTTAACCTTCATTGATGATTTCTCTAGGTTTACATGGGTTTATTACTTGAAAAATAAGGGTCCTGTCTTTGAAATATTCAAGGAATTTAGGGCATTGCCTAAAAGGCAATGATGTCAATCTATTAAATGTTTGAGATCATACAATGATGGAGAATATATGAGTTAGTAGTTTGAAGAATATTTATTACATAATGGAATCTCTTGGTAGAGATTTGTCCCTCACACCCCTCATTTGAATGGAGTAATAGAGAGGAAGAATAGGATTTTGGTAGAAATGGCTCAATGTCTACTACAAGCCAAAGACATTCCAACAAATTTTTGAGTAGAAGTTGTTTACTGCTTAAACTATCTCTTGAACCTTGTTCCAACTAGATATGTCAGTTACATGACTCTAGTAAAGAAGTAGAAAGGAAGAAAACCGTTGTACACCTTAGAACCTTTGGATGTGTTTCTTGGGCACATTTGAATGATAACTGAAGGAAGAAATTGGATACAAAGAGTGATGTGTGGCATCATGATGTGATATTTTGATTAATCAAAATCCTAATGATTGTTTGACCCTGATAAATAATAGATTATCTTGAACATAAATGTGATATTTGATGAGAATAGTTTAGGTTTTAATTTATTAGACTATTCCTTTAGCTTGTTACACAATGATTATTTGGATATTCTTGAAGAATCTATATTTATTGTACCTTCATTTGAATTTTTGACCAAACAAATGACCTTTGTTCTTGATTCTACTAGTATATGGTCTACATCAACTGAATATGTCGACATGGCATGCACCATATCCTAAAACCAACCAACTTGGTGTATCAAAAACTTGTTTACCTTAGTGGGATGCTAAGACTATTGGATTGATTGGACCTTATGTTGGTGACGTCAATATTGGTCAACATAATCACAATCAGAAACATCATGGAAATGTTTCCTTGATGGCTCGTGTTCTCTAAGCCTATGATCCTAAAACCTATGTTAATGCTTAGGGATTTCTTGAATTCGATAACATTATGTTTGTTGAAAATGAGTCTTTATTGAAAAATAAAACTTAGGATTTAGTTTCCTAGCCACATGTAAAGAATTTTGTGAAGTTTTGATGGCTATACAATATGAATTTTACCTGAAAAAGTGTTGTGTAACATCACAAGCCTCATCTCATATCCAATAGATTCTCTCGGGAAGAAGGTATCAACAATAATGAAATATTTTCCCCTATTTCAAAGAAGAACTCGGTTTGACTGGTTCTTTTGCTTGTTGATTGGTTTCGATGGGAAATTCATCAAATGGACGTAAAAAAGTTCTTTTTTTCATGGATATTTTTCTAAAGGAATATACATGGAGAAACCTCCTAGTTTTATGATAGATTCCAAACTTCTTTTTCAATTGAAGAAGTCTTTGTATGGTTTGAAGCAAGCCTCATGTGCTTAGATTCCGAACATTGATTGTTTCTTCATCAATATTAGATTCAAACATTGTGAATCCAAGGACAGTATTTATGTGTTACATAATCATGGTGATACTTTTATTGTTACGTTGTATGTTGATGATTTATTCATAATTGGAAAAAATGTCGACTTAATTCTGAATTTGAAGAAACAACTTGTAGATACCTTGAAATGAATGACCTTGGTATTTTGCATTTCTTTCTAGGCATTCAAGTCCTTCAAATGAATGATGGTATCTGTTAACACCCAAAAAGTGTTCACTACCTCATCTACCCCACTCCATGGCTCATTTGTCCATTTTTCTACCATATTTCCCTTGAAAATCCTGAAAATCCCACTAAAAAGACTCCAAAAGGCCTAAAATGCCTCCAAAAGGCCATAAAACCATCAAAAAGCCTCCAAAAGGCCTAAAATGCCTCCAAAAGGCCATAAAACCTCTTTTTCCTCCAAAAATATCCAAAATTCCTCTAAAATAGCAAAAATCCCCTAAAAAGGAAGAAAAAATATAAAATAATGAGGAAAAAACCCTAAACAGCTGCCCTAAACCATATGGTTTCCAAAACCATGGGCCAGCACTCCACCACTAAAAAACTATAAATAAGTGATGGAGACCCCTTATTTCACATCCACAATCACAAGCACCCTTACTCTGCCAAAATAGCTCTTGAAACCCTAGCTCACCCTTGAGCTACTTTCACCTTGAGAGCCCCTTTTGGCCCATTTCCACCATTGGAGAAAGAGAAGGAGCAAGTTGGAGCTCGGAGCAACCCTCTTGGATCACCACAACGGGCTTCACCAACCTTCACATTGGAGGTAATATTAATATCAAAACCATTATTTACATTTTGTTTTTCTGTTTTATGCACATGTTAGAGTTTCTTTTTTAGCTTTTTAATTTACACATATTGAAATGCTACTAAGGAGTCCCTTCTCCTTAGTAGGTGCTCATTCGCACAAGGTAGGGGTAAAACCATAGCCACAGTTTTGGCGACTCCGCTGTTTAGTTTTCTGCAATAATTTCCTATTTTTTCTTTTCGGCTGTCCCTTTCGGCCGCCGTAAACCGCATCTTTTTCCTCTGCAGTAGCGTCTCGACCGCGTCTTTCAGGCCTTTACCTGTGATCCGACCACGGCTCTCAGACTGTTTTCGGCGCCCTGCTTACGGATTCCAGTCTGTTACCTGCGATCCGACCACGGCTAATCAGCCTATTTGCTGCGCTCTGACAGTGCCTATCGGCCATTTTCCCGCGTCCTGATCGCGCCTTTCAGCCCCTTTGCTATGAACCAACCGCGTCTATCTGCCCTTTTCCTGCGATTCGACTGCGCTTTCTGCCCTATTTCCCTCGGTTCGACTGCTTCTGTTGGCCAGAAATCCGCAACCTGTCCGCGCCTGTTTCCCTCAAACCCGCGGTCCGACCGCCCGATTTAGCCACAGACCCGCGGTCCTGTTTTTGAACCCAGCCCCTTTGCTGCAATATTTTCTGCATCTTCATAGCCATCTGTTCCACCTGCAGCCCTACTTCCCTACAGCCTTTTCTGCAACATCATTTCTGTTCCCTTTTACAGAATCTGTTTAAAATTTCAGCATTTTAATTCAGAAAAGTTTGCATGTTAAAGTTGTGAATTCAGTATTATTGTTAGTTAGAAGGTTGCCCCCTTGTGTAGCACTTCTATTTTGGGTTCATCACCTCACGAGCACACACTCTGTCACCTAATTCAAATGAGCCTTAAAAAAACTACTTAACTCAACCAATATTCTAACCCCACTTGGGGAACACAAAAGAATCTTTGTAGTTAGGTAGGATCGGGGGGATAGGCTTCCAATAACACCCCTCGGTTACTTACACTTGAGACATAGCTGTTGTCCAATTAGGGAACCAAAATCCCCTAGTACTTTTTGGCACGGTCACAACCAGTTTACCAGAGGGCCTCTCCCTTAGGAGGGTTGAAGTCACGAGATTGGTTCCGGAGGCCTGAGTGGAATACCGCACTCCATTCAGTAACTGAAGGGCTACCTTTCACAGTTCTCGGGATAACCCTGTATAGGGGTATTGCGGTAAAAGGACCAAATGGCAGATTCACCTTTCTGGACGTGTCATGAATGGGGTATCTTAGTTGCCATTCTTCTAGGATTGACTACCCGGTGTCCCTCCCGGTAGGGGGATATCTTAGCCACTTGGCTTTCCTATTCATATTGTCTGACTTGGATTTCATCACCTTGCAGAGGATATGTCTAGTTGAGTCAGAATACTTTTAGTTAGGTGTTTGCATGCTCCCTTACCTCCTTTTGGTCTAGTGAGTCCACCATTTTTTTATTTTTAGGAAACCTGCTGCTTGTTGGTATTCTGACCATTTCTGTTGACACTCCACCTATTGTAGCACCGCTGTTACATTGGGTGTTTTGAGTTGGTTGTTGGCCTGAGTGCCCTATTTTTCAAGCTCTCCTTCTGCACACTCAGTTGCATTAGGATTTTTGAGCTGTTTTCTACCCACCTCAACCCACAGAGATTTGACACCATCTTTCACCATTGAGTCCCCGAGACATTCTCGGTGCCTCAGGGGCGAGCCCCCACAGCACGGTTCACTTGACACCCCCTGTCATCGACATAGATCATCCTCACTTGATACCACTTCTCATAGATCTCGAGCCTTCTCACTTGACTCCACTCGTCAGCGGCATAGGACTCCGTCACCAGATATTGACGCCCCTTATTTTACCTCTGATTTTGAGCCAGAGTCTGAGAACCCCATTTACACTGCCCCCACTAGCCCCATGGCTGGCGTGACTTCCACTCCCGTCTTGGTAGGGACCATTGGTGGCACATCCACCACTACACCAGTTACCACACCTACTTTGGGTACGCCCTCCATGGGGCCCCCATATACCATTCCCCTCACAACATCTATTCCCGTAGTAGGAATACCTATTCCCACTCCATCCGTGGCTCACACTACCCATGGTGGTGCAGGACCATCCCATACCAGCTTAGTTCCCCCACTTGGGGGCAACCTCCCTAACACTACCCCTCCACTTGGGGGCATTGGCCCCAACTTGGTCCAACCCACTACTGTGTCACATCCTTCTTCTAGTTTGCCATTCATGGCTAGCCTCAACCTGCCTGACCTAGCCAGATTGACCAACGACCCTATCCGACACGACCCTGCGTGGCCTCACATGCCCACCAAGCTCCCCTCTTACATCCCTAAGTTCGAGGGCAAGGCAGGTGAGGACCCACAAAACCACATCATGTCCTTCCATCTATGGTGTTCCTCCAACTCCATAGTGGACGACTCTATTCGCCTCCGTCTCTAGGCACCTTCACTAGCTCTGCAGCCAAATGGTATATCGAGAAACCCCACGGAATCCATAACACCTTTGCTTCCCTTGCCTCAACCTTCCTGTATTTCTTCCAGTTGCCTGTCTGCTATGACGTGGGCGTTGAGATCCTCCTATCATGCAGACAAAACACGGCTACCCACATCACGGACCACATTCATGAGTGGCGTCGACGCCGTAGCTTATGCAAGATCAAATTAGATGACCGTATCTTCCTAGATTGGTTCCTCAAATCCCTTCTTCCTGTCATTGCTAAGGATGTGGCATCCGAAAGACCCCAGTCTGAAGAAGAGGCCATCCTTAAGGCCCAACAATTCGACCTCATTTACGCCCAGTCGGGTTATCTCTATACCATTATACCTGACGCCCCTCGCGGCGATTCCTCCCAGCACGATGCGCCGGGGGCATCCCACTATGCCGACGGCATCATTGGCCGTGTCTCTTCGCATCCTCAACCATTTTCCATAGCACATCCTACCCCTGGCCCTGACCTTTCGTCAGCTACCTCACAGTCTGGAGCAACCAACTCGTATGCTCCCATGACACATCACCACCATTCCCATGGACCCTCATGTCCACCTCAGTGTTTCGGTCATGCGATTCCCACTTACACCCCCCCGGTCGCACCTCAGCCCTACTACCACCAGCAGGCTACACCAGCTCCTGCTCCTTCACAAGCCCAACCCATTTGTTACCCGCCACAGGCAGCCCCTGCGGTAACCCCACAACCCGCTCCGCAGCCCTATCAGCAACCCCCTCAATTTGCGGCACCTGCACAGCCTCCACCTACATATCATCCACCTCAGCCTGCTCCAGCACCTACGCAACCTCAAAATCCACCTGCTGCCCAAGGGCAAGTTTACGCCCAACAAAACCCGCCGCAAAACCAGAACAACCAATGCAACCAGGGCCAACAAAACCACGGCCGGGGCCGAAATCGTGGAAACAACCAACCTACAGACCAAGCTGGTCAACCCCCTAATCCCCCCGATAATAATAGTGCGGCCCCTGCTAACCAAAACCCTGATCGCCTGCCCAAGCAGGCTAAAAACCCCAATTTGCGCACAAACCATCCTTGTTCTATTTGTGGGGTCTATGGCCACTACACACATACTTGCCCACACTTGGAGCGAGCTCGGCAACTCTGGGTTGATGATGCCCACCGCCAAGGGCATGTGGCTCCTCAAGCACCACCCAACCCCCCACAACCTCAGCAGCCACCTTTGGTGTTGCAAAACCCCTTACAAACCAATGCGTAGTGAACACTCAACCATTGGCTCCCCCTCAAGCCAACGTGCCAACCCAACAACAAATCACTTACGCTACTCCTGATCAACCCATGTTTGACTCAGGTACCCACCACTTGTTGATGATGTCCTCTGATGAGGTCAACCTCCAGACCAGACGGAACCAATATGGCTCCACCCCTGACGCCCCTCCCACCGATAAACCCACTAACGCTCATCCCACTGATCAGGCGTTATGTATACCTCCACCTCCACTAGATGGCGCTCCCAAAGTACCTCGTTTCTCGCTTCGCCGTATCAACAATAACCCCAATGCGCAGGCTGCGTCAAACTACAACATTGTCGATGACTTAGCCCAATCTCCTGCAGCCATGTCTGTGTTAGAAGTCTTAAAAAACTGCCCTTCACAGCGCAAGACTTTAATCTCAGCCATTGGGGATATCGATCCAAATGATTCAAATTTAATGGCATTTGATTTGGACCAATCTGAACCCCACATGCCTTCCACTTTAGCGTTCCAAGTTTCTATTTCCGTTCGGAATTTTGTCATCCATCGATGCATTATTGATGAAGGTGCCTCTACATGTGTCATGTCCACCTTCATCTGGCAGAAATTGGGATCCCCCCCTCTCCATCCATCCACTACTGTGTTGCGAGCCTACGACGGCCGTTCGGCTCAACCACAAGGCCTATTAACTAATGTCCCCGTCCAGCTGGCTGGAAAAACCGTCCTCATCGACATCGGGGTTATTAATGCACAGCTTGATTACAACCTTTTACTTGGCTGTAGCTACATGTATGCCATGCGGGTGGTTTCTTCTTTCGTTTTTCATACCATGATGTTCCCCCATGAGGGACGTGTGGTCAAGGTCGACCAACTCACCTACTATGATCCCAATGCCCCTGTGGCACCTGAAAATGTTCTCCCCATGGTTGAACAACCTATTTCGGGTGCCACCACCTCATTTGTTTCCTCTATGGGGCCCGAAGCTTACTCAGACATGCCAATGACCTCGACCTTCCAATCTATTCCACCCCCGTCACCCGACACTGACGTGTCCGACCTATGTACCCTGTCCCATCACACGCAAACTCCTACTAATCAACCGCCCTTGTTGCCTAAACCCCCTTTGGTACCTAGTCACATTGGTGTTACACCCATCCATACTATTCCTTTCCTCATCCCTCCCTCAGGAGTAGTTAGCGCCCCGGTCATGGATACCCTCAGCCTCCCTGGGTTAACCTTAGGATTACCTGTTTGGTATCTTTCGCCTCCCGTTCCCCCACCGACACCAGATGTCGTCCTGCAACCGGTGCAACCCATTGTCACTACTAGTCAACCACCTCCCAGTGTCACTACCTCGTCGTCCTCCACGAACCCCCCCTCCTCTTACCAAACCCACTGGGGGCAGAGGCCCCCAACCTTACACTGCTGTCCCACCTCCCAAGACAGTCAAAAACCCCCATGTTTCGTGCTCCTCCCAAATTCTCGCTGTGCGATGAGTTGGGCCATGCGACTCACCAATGTCCTCAGTTACCGGTAGTACAGGAACAAATGCAAATGCTTGACGACGACCCCAGTATACCGGTTGTCCAACTTGATCCAACCCCTAAGCCTCGCGACAAATCCCTGCGCACTAACAACCCCTGTGCCATATGCGGTGTTTACGAGCATTACACCGTTCACTGTCCTGATCTCCCCGATTACAGAGCAGCTCTCTTTGAGATGAACAATCTGGACCTTGAGACGGCACCACCCACCATTGAGGAGATCCACCCCCCGGTCTCTTCCCCTTCCGGAGAGGATAATACCATTTATATGATCTCTTCCGCCACTACTCCTTCGTCAACCGATTTGACGACACAAACTTTCCGTACTAATGAGGAAATCCTTGAGGCTCTCACTGCCCCGGAGTATCCCTGGGATGACATGCACCATCGTTCCTACTTCCTCCCAGATGAATCCTCCTCTAACACTGCTACCCAATTTGCAGTTGAATCCAAAGACTTCCTTCCCCCCAAGGTCGACTGGTTCAATAACCCTATTCCCGCTCCTGACGCCTTCGAGGAGGGTAACAAGGCCAACATCTCACCTGTCATCCAAATTGATATCGCTACCCCAGGAAGCACCCCCGAACTCATCACCTTAGGAGCCTCTTGTAGTGAGCAAGAGATTGAGGAATACAAAAAACTCTTTAGAGAATTCCGTGATGTCTTTTCCTGGTCCTATACCGAAATGCCTGGTCTTGAACCTGCCATTATAGAGCACCACATTGACACATGGCCTGATGTACCCCCCGTTCGTCAAAAACAGTGTCCCATTCATCCCTCAAAACTCCCAGTTGTCAAAGCAGAGATTGAGAAACTTCGCAAGGCAGGATTCATTTATCCTATTGCCTATACCACCTGGGTTTCAAACCTTGTTCCCGTTAACAAAAAACAAGGCACCATTAGAGTATGCACTGATTTCCGAGATTTAAACCGCGCCTATCCCAAAGACAATTTCCCTGTGCCATTTATTGACCAGCTCATCGATGCATGTGCGGGGCATGAAGTCCTCTCATTCATGGATGGTTTTTCCGGATACAATCAGATCCAAATCTGAAAGGAAGACCAGTACAAAACTGCTTTACTACCCCATGGGGCACCTTTGCCTATCGCGTCATGCCTTTTGGCCTAAAAAATGCTGGTGCCACATTCCAGCAGGCCATGACCTATTGCTTTCATGATTTGGTCCACTCTGATCACTAGTCAAAGTCAAATAGTACAAATGACACTTGTCATGTTGGGCCCACTTACTATTTATAGTCCGTTGACCTTTTTCTTGTTTCGGCCATTCTGAACCCATACAGAGTCCATTTTCTACACCGTTTCCACCATTGGAATTAGCACGACGATACCGTCACGATGGTCACCTCGTTGCATTATTTTTTTTTTCTACGTCATTTTTTGCCCATTTTTTAGACACCGCTAGTCGCCTCGGTTTGCGCGCAACTTCGGCCGTTCTCCGTTTTTCCCACTTTTTATATCGCCGGATTCATTTTTCCAAGATCATGATGATGCTTGAGATAATTTTTCGCTCTCACTTGGTACAATTTCAACATTGTGTCCCGACACCTTGCTTCCTCGATTTGCGTGCCACATTGGCCGACATCAGATTGTTCCACACTTTTTACATGAGCCATCCACTCTTGTCATACTGCCAATGTTTCGTTATTTTGCCACCATTCATTCACCCCGCTAGGAGGCCCACCAGTGTTCCCCCTCACCCTCATTCCTGGTCATCATAAATGTTCCTTGATTGAACACTTCCTCCTTGCCTGGCCATTCCTTTTGTTTGGTATAATTTTATCCCTTTTTCGGGCCGGACAAGTCCTATACGAAAAAGGCACTTAGGGAGTTTCTGTTAAGCTCTTTTCTGACTCCTAAAACAATGAAAAGATCGCCGAGCAATCTTGATTCTTTTCATTCTTGTTAAAGTACCTGAAAGGGCGTCTATCTGGTATAAGTTTCACCCTTTTCCAGACCTAGTAGACTAATTGCGAAAAAGGCATACTCTAGTCACACCGGCTAGAAGAGTTCTTCATTGCATCCTTTTATGCTTCTTCGGGCCTTGGAGACTAACACACGAAAAAGAAACCCCCCTGGAGTCTTCTTATCGCTTTCAGACTCTCTAAAATTGAAAGCACCCACGAGCATGAACTGTCCTGGGCTCGTAAAATCCACACGACAGTACCATTCCATTACTTCAGAGTCTTCTTATTTGCTTTTAGACTCCTTAAAATTGAAAGCACCCATGAGCATGAACTGTCCTGGGCTCGTAAAATCCACATGACAGTACCATTCCATTACTTCAGAGTCTCCTTATTTCTTTCAGACTCCTTAAAATTGAAAGCAACCACAAGCATGAACTGTCCTGGGCTTGTAAAAACCACACGACAGTACCATTCCACTTCTTTTGAGTCTTCTTATTGCTTTCAAACTCCTTAAAATTGAAAGAAACCATGAGCATGAACTGTCCTGGGCTCGTATCAATCCACACGACAGTACCATTTTATATACACACTTCTTCTAGTTCCCTAACCCATGAAGAAGTCCCCCCGTGCCTCTCGGCGCTATGATCGACCCTCTCGGCAGCACCCCCAATTAGGTCGCCTTTGTTTAGAGTATTCTGCAGTCTCCTGCCATTTTACCACAGCTTGAGTCTCCCTCAGCCCAGTCACCCTCCCAGATCCAATACAGCTATGATCCCCTTACCACCAGTCAGTTTCATATGCTGCCCGATCCTCCCCGCCATCATACTCTGAACAAAGGAAGTTTGAGTCCACCCACTCTACTTGCCCAGTTATTCCCCCCAGTTTATCAATCCTGCCATCAGCACTATCACATTTCGGTTTTCCACCTCACGCTCCTGTCAAGGAAACATCATTGCCTTGATAGTTGCAGGTCTCCCTCTGTTCACGAAAGCCCCTCTATTCCAAAGGATAGACCCAGAGGCCCCTGTGCCTTGGACCCATCACCATCTGTGGTGAGTGCCTACAGACCATTTTGGGAGGAGTCATCATTGCCTTTCCGAATGGTTGTTTCTCACATGCTCGACTTCAGCACCTTGATCGCATCGTTGAGAATCGTGCAGGATTTATATCCCTTCCATTATTTGTCGAAGACCCCGGATTTCCCCCGACTCTAGCACATTGGTGAGTCACTTCGGAATGCCTAGTTATATGTTCCCATGGATTTCTGGGCTGCTTTGGCGATTGTATTCAGAAGCCCTTCAGTTCCATGCTTCCTTGAATACCCATTTTAGTTCCAGTTCAGTGTACCATTGCGAGTATGACCCTTGTCACTCTGATCCAGCAGCTCCTCAGTTCCTTTGATACCACATTCAGTAGCACTGCTGTCATTCCAGTGCATCAGTTTTTCAGCTCAGACATGATCAACCCAACAGTATGTCCCAGATTTGTGTCCCTTCTGGACCCTTATGATATACACAGTGGTTCTTTATGTATCCTACACGTCCCTCTTTTTGGGCCTCACAGTTATGTTTATGTATCTTGATACGAGCATGGGTATACCCGCCTCGTCCATATATTGAGATTTTCCCTCATTCAGTATTTGAGGCCATGTATATGTCAGGTCCCCATATTTTGGACCCCATTGTTATGTTATATCCTGATACGAGCATGGGAATGCCCGCCTCGTACATATGATCAGATGATTCCTCATCCATTATTGAGGTTATGTACTTTTAGTTCTTGCAGTTGGTTCGGGATCGTTGTTCCGAGTTTCAATTTGTTTCTTCTCTTCTCCACACCCCAGGAACACCATTTATGACTTATGATGTCCATCGGCCATACGATGAGCTCCTGCCCTCGCACATCAGGGGGCAATCTGTTAACACCCAAAAAGTGTTCACTACCTCATCTACCCCACTCCATGGCTCATTTGTCCATTTTTCTACCATATTTCCCTTGAAAATCCTAAAAATCCCACTAAAATGCCTCCAAAAGGCCATAAAACCATCAAAAAGCCTCCAAAAGGCCATAAAACCTATTTTTCCTCCAAAAATATCCAAAATTCCTCTAAAATAGCAAAATTCCCCTAAAAAGGAAGAAAAAATATAAAATAATGAGGAAAAGGAGGAAAAAACCCTAAACAGCTGCCCTAAACCATATGGTTTCCAAAACCATGGGCCAGCACTCCACCACTAAAAAAATATAAATAAGTGATGGAGACCCCTTATTTCACATCCACAATCACAAGCAACCTTACTCTGCCAAAATAGCTCTTGAAACCCTAGCTCACCCTTGAGCTAATTTCACCTTGAGAGCCCCTTTTGGCCCATTTCCACCATTGGAGAAAGAGAAGGAGCAAGTTGGAGCTCGGAGCAACCCTCTTGGATCACCGCAACGGGCTTCACCAACCTTCACATTGGAGGTAATATTAATACCAAAACCATTATTTACATTTTGTTTTTCTGTTTTATGCACATGTTAGAGTTTCTTTTTTAGCTTTTTAATTTACACATATTGAACTCCTACTAAGGAGTACCTTCTCCTTAGTAGGTGCTCATTCGCACAAGCTAGGGGTAAAACCCTAGCCACAGTATCTTTATTTCTCAACCCAAATATGCTTTGGATATTTTTAAATGATTCAAAATGGAAATTTATAATCCTTGTACTACACCTTCTCAATTGAGCATCAAATTGTTTAAGGACTATAGCTCTCCTCGAGTCAATGCCATCCTTTATCAACAGTTGGTCAGTATCCCGATTTACTTAACTCATAGTAGGACTAATACCTCCTTTATTGTTATTATGGTTTCTCGGTGTTATAGCTGATTTCACCACTCTAGGTGAATCACACTTTGTATGGCCTTCCCCTATCCTGCTGCAGACTCCTTAGACCCCTTGGACCATTTTTTGTCGTTTGATGTTCCCTTGACCATCCATAAAAACATGTGAAAAATGATACATGCGACTTTTAAACCTCTAATCGCGTATATACATGGGTTTGACCACTAAAACCGCGTACATCGAGATGTGTACAAAATCCAAATCCTTTTGGAGTTTTCCTTGACATGGATCTAACTCACTTGACTCCTGGCCTTCCCTATACCTTTATATCTCTCGGATTCGACCTTTCATTACCCCTTTGAAAAGCTATATAATTAGGAAATCTATGGTACATTGAAGACATATGAGAGATTCGAGAGCAAAGAAAATATAGTTCATTGTTGTCAGAACTTATGCTTGAGTCTGCATCCCTTTGTCCCTTGGAGCACTTTTGTGTTCTTCCCAAACTTGCCTTTTGCTTGTGAGCTTGCTATCGAGAAATGGAGGATTGAGGTGGTGGAGGCCCAAGTGGGGGATTCAGTTTCTCCGATTCGTAGACGTGTCGACAGAGGTTGTATCTTGTAATCTCTGATTTTGTATTAATAGAAATATCTTTTCATGTCCAATAATGTGTGTTTGAATGAATATTTTATCCATGGGATTATGTCAAATGCTTATACATTATTTATTATATATGCTAGAATAGATCTAAAACCATGATATATAGAATGCTTGTATTGTTTACTTGTTGTTGAGGAAGTAATCTATCAATTCAAGCTGAAGTTGGAAATCTCAACGGGGATCTACTTCAACCGTCTGTAATAAGGTATGAGGTCTTATCCTTTAGTGTTAGACATTTAATTTCTATTGCATATTGGAAAGGATTGATTTCTGGAGTCAAGCTGTCTGTTGTGGTATCCCAAGCCATAGGAATTTCTCTCCGTAACAGAATTGGCAACTTTGCTGGGGATGTTTCTTGTTTTTTTTTAGGGGGGTTTGCAAGCACAATGGGCTTGATATTCTTGACTTGCTCTTTGTTTCTCCCTATTTCCGTGTTGCATTTTATAGTGTGTTCATCCATTGACACTCCCCTTTATTGGTTTGACCCTTGGCCTTCTTTTTACCACTTCTTTCTCTGTATATGCAGGTTTTTGGCCAGAAGTCACGTACATACGTGGATTTTTGGCCAAAAATCGCATATACACGCAATTTTTTGGCCAAAATCCATGTATACACACAGGTTTTTGGCCAAAAGTCACGTATATACGTAGCTATTCTTTAAACAGTCGTGTACATCCTCCCTTTTGGTGAGTTTGATGTTGTGGGAAGTTGCTGGGTGGGTTGTGAGTGTGGTTGGGTCTTCCTTGGGTCTGATATTGTCTGTTGGATGCTTCTTCTATGACCAGAGACCGCTTTTTCATTGATTTTTCTTTGAAAGTAGTTTTAGTCATTTATCCTTTTTGTTTTTCTATTAGTGCATTACTCTTTTTGTCTTGGTGTCTTGTTGGGCTTGTCTTTTATACTTGCTGCAGAGACTGAGAGTTTTAGATGACTTTTATTGCATTTTTCATTCTTTTATATTGAAAAATACAAAGTAGTTGCATCTTAGATATGGATTTGAGGAGGTACTTGCATTGGATTTCTTGGATGAGAGTTGTGTTTAGGATTTCATATAGGAAGGATTGCATTGGCATTCGGAAGGGAATATATATTTATGCATCTCATGTAGTGGCATACCCTATTTTTCATTTGACAAAGATTGCACTTAGCATTGTTTGTTATGGTGTGCATATTTATTTCACTGCTGAGTCATAATGTCATTAGTTGCACGGCCATTTCCCTTTGAGTAATTACAACCAATTAAAATCAACGCTTAATTAAAATGAACTACACTATTTTATTTGATAGGGTTCACCAACAAGATTAGGTTTTAGGGTCTTGGAATAGTTCATTGTAAGTAAATTCTCCAAGACCACTAAACAAAAACATGTATGTGTCTGTCCATTGAGAGTGTGAAATTCCTTGGTATAATTAGTGTTTCTCAGGATCCTCTTCTTACAAGGGAGTTAAGCACGAGGCAGTGTGAGCGGTTATGATTGGGATGAGCCCTGGTTGTAACTAAGTAGCACCGGAGATATTTCCAGGATCATATGCATATTTGGGGGCTCTTTCGAGAGTTTTGGGCTTTGCTACCCTGCCCATACAGTCAATCCCGCCTGTGACTGTCTGCATGAGCATTGATTATATTGAGGTGACCTTAGTTTCCTTACCTAGGTATCACAGGGGGTACTTATAGAGGTTATTTTGTAGGTGTCCTGGCCAGGTAGAGGTTGGACAGCACAGTCACTTTTTGCGTTGAAGCTGAGGGCCAATATAATTGGTTACGTACCTCCTCTTGTAGTGTATGGGAGTTTCGAGCCTCTCCCAGGCGAGACATACCTGCTGCATTCGGGAGCTCACATATCCTCCCCTTGGTTTGCTTGTATTTGGGCTGTAGATTTTCTTAGGAGTGTGCTCTTTGCACACTAGTTGGCCTTTGGGATCGTGGTTACTTGAGTATATTTATGCTCTCTTGAGTTCAAATCCTTTTATTTTCGGCATGCCTGGTATCCTATTGCCCGTCCTTCGTCCTAGTATGGACCCTGGTGTCAGACTTGGGGGCATCATAGCCCCTTACTGTGCTCATAGATTTGGGAATGGTCATATTCCATCCTCTACTCCATTTGTGGAGGATTTTTATTCCCTTCACTCGGTCTTTACACTAGTGGTCACCCTCTTGGGGGTGGTAGTGGATGTGTGAATGTTGGGTCTTCACCTTACTTTCCTTTTTATATCCCATCGTTCACCGCATTATTTCCTTTGGGTGCATTTGTCATGATCATTCCTCCCTATATCCTATAGTTTGGATTATTTATTGACTATTTTGGGTTGTTTTGGACTAATATGGTTTTCATGTAGGGTCCAATTTTTGTACACTCTCTCCGAGGTTTCAACCTATTCGTGCCTATCACAGGTATCATATCTAAACTGGCATATAGGTTAGGATTTCACATCCGCTTGAATTTTGCATGACCTTATGACTGTTTCATTTTAAACTTAGGTACGAACCCATTCCATGGTATCACAGAACCTTCATGTTGTTGTTAGAAGCAGTACTATGTGGATGGTAGAGCTTTCCTATACATGGGTGTCCTAGTTAGCTCCCCTTTGCATTTGGTACCCATGCTGTGAGTCCTCTCTTAGGTCCGAGAGTCCATTGTATAGTATTGCCATGACATTTCGCAAGATCCTCATACTCCTCTTGATCTTTTTCTGGCCTATTTCCCTCAGGAATCCCTTATGTCAAGTTGTAATTGCATTATCATGAGCTTTTCCTACCTTATTGAGCCTTATGCCAGCTTTGCTGACATTGCGTTTCAGCCATATAGCCTGAGCTTGTCTCATGTCTAGCCATGCAGAGCCATTCCTCATATCCTTTGCAACTTGATTCCCTTTTTACTGGGAGGGGATTCTCCCTCGAGTGTCAATATCCTACACATGTGTCCTTGCATTGAGCATAGGTATGTTCCACTGCTTGCAACTAGTTTGTTTTCCCCTATGACACTCGTCTCCTCCTAGTCTGTAACTATAAAGAAATTTTATTATTTTTCAAGCTTTTTAAATATTTGAAAAAGTACAAAAGAAATCAAAAAACCAAAAAGCCGAACAAGGAAAGATGTTATCTTTGGTAGCTATCTAGTCATGTCGCCTTCGAATAGAGCACTATATATCACATCCATTGGTTGGGTTTATAGTTTGAATTTAGGAGCTATACTCATTTATCTGATTTTATCTCCACCGACTGGTTAAGCTTCCAGTCCCTATGGAGCCTCTGTCAATGCCTCTTGTGTTGCAGAGATGTCCCACTTTGTATATCAAGTCTATGATGCCTCTATTCAATCACCATATGCCGTTATGCTCTTGTTCGAAGGAAGTGGAAGCCTGAGTCGGCCATTCCTTAGTTATCTTGACTTTGCATGTCGGCCATTCCTGGTACAGTTACTGGTTCATGCACCTTATGATCGAGTCCTTCCACATTATACAGCTTTGCTGAGTACCTCATGTTGGATGATGGGGGATGCCTTAATGCCCTCCTTCCAGCAGATTTCATCCCATCGACTTCAGATCATTTATTCTAGGATTGGAATCTAGAGTCATGTTGAGTTCCTTGCGACTTGCAGTCATCAGTGGCAGGTTCTCTCGCCATCGATAGTCTTTGGGAATACATCAATGTCCCCTAATCGATGGATCCTATCAAGTGTTTGACCTCAACACATTTATTCACACTTGTTAGTTTGCACTCTAGTACCTTGATTCCCATTTTCATTATCAGTGGGTGATCTCGCGTCTGTTAACGATATACATTAATGACCGGTAATCAGACGATGGACTACTATGTTCGACCTCGACATCTCTATTCACATAGTAGGACATGTACTCGTAGCGGTTTGTGTAGAAGACTTTCTAGATTGGTGGCATCTCTTATATGCTACCTCCTTGATCGTGCCAGTGT
>LPNX010397827.1:916260-957175 GCA_001517045.1 Pseudotsuga menziesii
TATGTCAGAAATTTCCAGCCACTATGGAGATCTTGATATGTTATATATCTTCAACCATTATGGAGATCATGGTCCTTTGTATATCTTCATCATGGAGATTCTGATCTATGTATATTGTATGTGGTGATGACCACTTATGTGATATCTTGTATCATGCCTATTCATGGCCATTGTACTCATATGTATTCGGGACTGCTATATGTATTTGCAGTTATGTGCAGATTTGTATCATTGTACTATACTGATTGGGTGGTTGGTCTTCCATTTGGGATCCTTCATCACTCCACTTTCGGGATGGACTTATAATGTATTTCGGCCATCGTATGACCCTTCTGAACTCACACATTAGGGTAGGGGGCATCTGTTATAGCTGATTTCACCACTCCAAGTGAATCACATTTTGTATGGCCTTCCCCTATCCCACTGCAGACTCCTTAGACCCCTTGGACCATTTTTTGTCCTTTGATGTTTCCTTGACCATCCCTAAAAACATGTGAAAAATGATACACACGAATTTTAAACCTCTAATCGTGTATATACATGGGTTTGACCACTAAAACCGTGTACATCGGGATGTGTTCAAAATCCAAATCCTTTTGGAGTTTTCCTTGACATGGATCTGACTCACTTGACTCCTGGCCTTCCCTATGCCTTGAGATCGCTCGGATTCGACCTTTCATTACCCCTTTGAAAAGATATATAAGGAACTCTATGGTACATTGAAGGCATATGAGAGATTTGAGAGCAAAGAAACTATAGTCCATTGTTGTCGAAACTTATGCTTGAGTCTACATCCCTTTGTCCCTTGGAGCACTTTTGTGTTCTTCCCAAGCTTGCCTTTTGCTTGTGAGCTTGCTATCGAGAGATGGAGGATTGAGGTGGTGGAGGCCCAAGTGGGGGATTCAGTTTCTCTGATTCATAGATGTGCCAACAGAGGTTGTATCTTGTAATCTCTGATTTTGTATTAATAGAAATATCTTTTCCTGTCCAATAATGTGTGTTTGAATGAATATTTTATCCATGGGATTATGTCAAATGCTTATACATTATTGATTATATATGCTAGAATAGATCTAACACCATGATATATAGAATGCTTGTATTGTTTACTTGTTGTTGAGGAAGTAATCTATCAATTCAAGCTGAAGTTGGAAATCTCAACGGGGATCTACTTCAACCGTCCGGAATAAGGTATGAGGTATGATCCTTTAGTGTTAGACATTTAATTTCTATTGCATATTGGAAAGGATTGATTTCTGGAGTCAAGCTGTCTGTTGTGGTAGCCCAAGCCATAGGAATTTCTCTGCGTAACACTCGGTTCATGCAGGATCGCAAAGAAATCCACTAGAAAGTTGCAAAGAAAATTGTTCGATACAATAACGGTACTTATCAATTTGGTATCAAATATTGTCACAGTTTAGATCCAATAGTTGGTTTTATTGATTCTAATTAGGCCAACAATGTTGACGATAATAATTCCACTTTTGGATATGTGTCTTGACTTAGTTTTGGAACACTAGTTAGTTTTTGTAAGAAACAAAAGGTATTTTATATTTTGACTATATAAGCAAAGTACCGTGGTGTTTTCAATGCAGCTACAAAGGCACTTTGGATTTTTTAACTTTTGGAAGAGCTTAATTTACCTATTCAAGCCTAGACTATTATATGTTGTGACAATCAAAGTCTAATTTTAGTCATTGAAAATTCTATTGCACACAATAAAATGAAACATGTTGAACTTCATGTCAACTACCCGAGACAATTGATACTGGATAATGTTGTTACTCTTTTTTATTGTAGGATAGATGATCGAGTTGTTGATATCTTTATGAATCCTTTACTAGAAGCTAAATTTGTAACATCCCCGACCCTCTGACTGGCAAAGAGGATGCTACTATACATCAAATCATCCGAGCATCTATCCCAATGAACATGAACATACATATATGTAATGCTAAAGCATGATACTTAAAACATCAAACATATTACGAGGCATAATCATTCATATACACAACGGAAGAAAAACATATCAATCAATACTCATGCATATACAGATCAGCATTTAACATGTATATCATCATTCATTAATGGTAAACGTAATTATAGACACAAGTTAAGTAAGAATACTTATCTTAAGAAGAACTTGTTCCGCAACCAGCTACGTCGCTGCAATGTTCCACCCAACCATAGGGCTGTGTGCTCCTCAATCTCTCAGCAACGCTGCCACCCCCAATCCGAGCATGATTCCCCAAGGAATAAGGAACTAAAAATCTTACACATAGCCAAGGATAACAACACCACAAGGGTACACAGTTCATCCAAGCCAACACAGTTGGGTTTATCAGGCAAACAACAGATCAGCCAAGCCAACAAATTTGGGTTTATCAAGCCATCCAGGAGCTAGGAAAGGATAAATGCTAAGTTGGTGAGCTCATTGAAGAGATACAGAAACCAACACTAGAACTAGCGTGGCTTCTAGAACACCCACACACACCCAACACAAGGAAATCAGTCCCTTCTCTGCAACGCAGTCCCTCAGACCCTGATATCCCTTCCAGTGCTATTCAGGGGTTGTGGAGAAGAAAGCCAGCTTAGTAGCTCTGTCTTTGTGGTTCTCAACCAACTAGGTTTATCAAGCACCTCAGGCCCTCATTCACCACTCCAATGCAATCCGAGGACAAAACCACTGCATGCAAGCAGTCAAACAACTATTCAAGCTTTTACAGGGGAAAAACACAATCGACCAGAATGTAAGAAATATCAGCAACGCTTCAAATGATACCACCACAAAAGGGAAAACAACAGCCCACACGTGACTATGAACCCACAACACCCGATCCTCAATGCAACCACTAGAGAAATTGCACAAGCAGAAAATGGGGAAAGAACAACTCCTAACTATGCGTGATGGACAAAGATGCAACCCATAGAACTATTGATGCCATTACAACCATGATTCAGTGATGGAAATAATAGAACGATTATGCAGTCTGACAATGGTGGAAAAAGACACAAAACTCTGCGTGAACAGAGGAAAGAATTGATCCGCAGCCAACAAATCCGTGAGGCATAGGAGAACCATATTTCTGCGTGAACAGAGAAGAAAAATCATAGACTAGAAATCGGCATGAGAGAGGGAATTCGAACCCCCAACAATGGAATGTGGACCTTTTAACTCCACCCAACATGAGGGAAACAAACAGACTCTCGATCCCCATAGTGGACAGACCATCCGCTACCCCAAGGCACGTCGTAGAGAGAGTGTGAGCATGGCGATCTTCTGCTAGCCAATCGCTGCCCCCAACTAACAATGGAATAACTAAGGTGGTGGTGAGAAAAAGAGAGTGGTGACACATGGCTCTTCCCCCATGACTCAATGTTCAACATTCCCCTTCCTTATCCTTTGGAATCATCCCCCTTCTCAAATTAGTTGCAATGAACATAGCTAGTTGGGTTATTTAATTAAAATGCATGTTTACATGATGCCAAAATTTAATATATGTTGTATGTCCCAATATACCATCGGTGACCATTCCAATCCGAAACATAACATAACTAAATCAATGGTGGGGCCCTTTCCATTAGCTCCTCACCATGATTATTTACAACATATGTATTAATGCAAATGGGGTCAAAACTAGGGTGTTACATTCCCCTCCCCCTTCAATAGCACTATCCTCAATGCTTTACAAAATTTGAACAAAAGGCTACACTGGTACCTCCTCAGTGTTCCATAGGATTGAACAAAAATGGATGTGCCAATCGCATGACATCCTCCAGCTCCCACGTAGCCTCTTCAGGTCTATAATGCTCCGGTTGCACCTTTACCTGCCCTATGGCTCAATTCTGGAGCATTGTGACATTCTTGTCAAGGATGCGCATTGGCTCGATTTGGAACTCTCCCTCGGGTTCCACCTGAATCACATCCCAATTTATCACGTGGTTAGGATTATGTACATATTTATTAAGCAAAGAAACATGAAAAACATTATGAGCTCTAGTACTAGTAGGAAATGCAATTCTATATGCAACAGGCCCTATTCTTTCAAGCACTTCAAATGACCCACAATATCTAGGTGACAGCTTGGCACAACTTCCAAGCTTCAAGGAACTTTTCTTTGCTTTCACTCTGAGGTAAACATGATCCCCAACACTGACCTCTCTGCTCATCCTATGCTTATCTGCATAGATTTTCTGTCTATCCTGTGCTGCTTTTAGATTATGCCTAGTCTTTACAACCTCTTGCTCCATGTCCTTGAGCGATTCTAGTCCAAGCACAACTCTGTTCACTGGGTTATCCCAAGTCACTAGTGTCCTACACCTTCTTCCATACAAAGCTTCATACAGACTCATCCCCAAGGATTCCTGTTGTCCATTGTTGTAAGCAAACTCTACCAAGTGTAAGTAATCTTCCCACTTGGTTGGTTTGTCCCTCACATACATGTGAAGCATATCTTCAAGTACCTGATTAACTCTTTTTGTCTACCCATCTGTCTGAGTATGGTATGCAGTACTGAAGTTTAGCTTTGTACCCAAATCCGCAAACAATCCCTTCCAGAAATTGGAAGTGAACTTGGCATCTCTGTCATAAACTATTGTCTTCGGCAATCCATGCAACTTGAAAATCTCCTTCATGAAGATCTTCACAATGTCATCAGTCTTGTGCGTAGACTTCACCGGTATAAAATGTGCTTCCTTTTTCAACTTGTCTACCACAACCATGATGGAATCATGTTGTCTCCAATTCATTGGCAATCCTATAATAAAATCCATGGAAATAACTTCCCATTTCCATTTTGGGACTGGAAAAGGCTGCAACAAACCTGTTGGATGTTGATGCTCAACCTTTACCTGTTGACATTTCATGCACCTTGAAATATATTCATTCATGTCCTTTTTCATTCCTGGACAAAAGTACTGCTTTCTAGCTGTAGCAATTGTCTTTTGGTACCCTGGGTGACCAGAATATGGAGCTTGATGGATTTCATCCATAACAACTCTCCTCAAATCTGCTACATTCGGAATATAGATTCTACCTTTATAAGTGATAATTCCATCTTCTTTCAATTTATATCCCTCATACTTCTTCTTAAGACTTTGTTGCTGCAATTTGTCTTTTACCTGCTCATACAATTCATCTTCGGCAACATGATTAACAATCTGCTACCTCAAACTGATTGGAAAATACTAAGAGATGCCACATGCATTTCCCATAACTTCATGTTGAGCGATCAGCTACCTTGTTTTCTTTTCCTTTTATGTGCTTGATTTAGAAATAAAAATCACATGAAAATTCCGGCCATCTCGCTTTCCTAGCATTTAGAGTAGGCTGATCAAGCAAATACTTCAGTCCACAGTGATATGTTCTGAGTTCAAATCTTCTACCCATCAAGTAGTGTCTCCACATCTTGAGAGCATGTACTATGGTTGCAAGCTCTAGATCATGAGTGGCATAGTTCTTCTCATGCTCCTTCAGCTTTATTAACTCACATTAGAGGAATTTTGGGGTCTAAAATGGGCTTCCTATGGAAAATAATAAAATAATAGTTAAAATAATAAAATAATATTGATTAATTTTGGAGGAAGAAAGAAAAAAACTACTTTTTGTGTTCGTATTTTCGACATATCTCCCTGTTGTTTTACTCAAATTTCGATCGGGAGAGCTCATTGGATGTGGAATTTGATTTCAATTCCAACGAGTATGCACACTGCATACTTTTGATGGACCCTGCTACCCCAAAAACAAGAAATACCTGAAAAAACATGATGATGATGTCATCATCACATTTTTTCAGGTATTTCTTGTTTTTGGGGTAGCAGGGTCCATCAAAAGTATACAGTGTGGGTACTCGTTGGATGCGGAATCAAGTTCTGCATCCAACAAGCTCTCTCGATCGAAATTTGAGTAAAAACACAGGGAGATATGTCGAAAATACGAACCAAAAAAGTAGTTTTTTTTAATGAGAAATATGTCAATTCAACCATTATGGTCGACTTATTTTATTGAAATTCTATTGGTTCTTGAATTCCAACTCACAAAAACTTATTTTGGCACGTTTTCTTATAAGGCCCATTTTAGACTCCAAATTTCCTCTTAATGTAACGTATCACGTGGTTGTCTTGCATAAGGACTCCTCCAAGCCCTTATCTGCATGCATCAGTACATACCACAAAATCCTTCTTTGGATCTGCAACTTTCAATACTAGTGCACTGGTGAGAAGATTCTTCAACTGCTGGAAGCTTTCTTCACACTTCGAAGTCCATTCGAACTTTACTCCCTTCTTTTTCAAAGAAGTGATGGCATGTGGAACCTTGGAAAATCCTTCAATGAATCTCCTGTAGTACCCTGCAAGTCCCATAAAAGATCTGATATCCATCACATTTCTTGGAGTAGGCCAATTCGTAATGGCTTCGATCTTCTCAAGGTCTACTGATATACCTTCTTCTGAGATAATGTGACCCAAGTACTAAATTCTATCTCTGTAGAAGTCACACTTGCGCAATTTTGCATACAACTGATGTTCCTTGAGCACTTGCAATGTCAATCTCAAATGCTTTTCATGTTCTTCCTCATTCTTGGAATAAACAAGAATGTCATCAAGGAAAACAAGAACAAACTTGTCCAAATACTTGTTGAAGATGTTGTTCATAAGGCACATAAATGTAGCTGGTGCATTTGTGAGACCAAATGGTACCACTACAAACTCATAATGTCCATACCTTGTCCTGAAGGCTGTCTTATGAATGTCTTCATCCTTGATTCTCACCTGATGGTAACCAGACCTCAATTCGATCTTGGAAAATGCCTTTGCTCCTCTCATTTGATCAAAGAGGTCATCAATCCTAGGAAAAGGGTATTTATTCTTCATAGTAACCTTGTTCAACTATCTGTAATCAATACATAACCTGAGTGTGCCATCTTTATTCTTCACAAATAGAACCGGTGCTCCCCAAGGAGACACACTCAGTCGGATATACTTCTTTTCCAACAACTCTTGCAGTTGCATCTTCAACTCTAGCATCTCTGGTGTACTCATCCTGTAGGGTGTCTTGGACACTGGTGCTACTCCTGGCACAAGTTCAATGGTGAAATCAATGTCCCTCTTTGGAGGAAGCCCTGGAAATTCATCAAGAAACACATCCTTGAATTCTTGTAACACCTGATAGTCCTCCAACCTAGGAGTCTCATCTCCTATTGGTTCTAGAATATGAGTTGCATACAAGTGGAAACCTTTCCTACAGAACTTCTTCAACTGCATTATTGAAACCTGTCTTACTGAAATTACCTTCAGAATACCTTTCACCACTATTGGGTTTCCTTCTTCATCCATGCATTCAAAAGTCTTGTTATAACAATCAAGCTTCACTCAATGAGCTTCTAACCAATCCATTCCAATGAGAACATCATAGGAACCAAGCGGTAGAACATTCAGATCTACACAAGTGATCAATCCATTCATAACCAATGAACATTTCTCTACCAATTCACAGACTTTTCTCTTAGTCCCAGTGGCTAGCTGAACTAACCAAGGTTTTCGATGCTTAACATTCTTAAAAGCACAAATCTCCACTACTCTAGGAGTAATGTAACTGTGAGTAGAACTAGGGTCAATCAAAATAGAAACAGATTGTTCAACAATCTTACCTACAACTTCAACCACAGTTGACTGGTGATCTGCCTGGCGGTCCTCCAGTGCTGCATAAATTCTAGGGACTGCTCTTACTACTCGACTCACTATTTCTGCTCCCTGAATGTTATAAGCTGGTATTGCACTTTCATTCTCAAGTGGACAATATATGCACAAGTGAGGTCCTTCACATTTCCAACATTTGAGTGGACCTTTATTCTGATGTGGCTCTTTAGGATTTCTACCTATCACTCTAACTGGATTACTTGCAACTTGGGATGGTTGCTTCTGCTGATTCCTGAATCTAGAAGGTTTGAAACCTTTCCTCCTTTGGTCAAACTTATCATTCTTCTTGTCCTTCCATGCCTTATGGTAATCAGGTTTACCTTTGTTTTTCTCATAGCAATATTTATCCTTTCTTATTGCTTCTTCAAGAGTTCTTTGTTCATAGACCTCAATTCTATCTTTGTAAGATTGAGGCAATCCACTTAGAAACTACTGGATCTTCAGGTTTTCATCTCTGATGTCCTGGACATACCTCAACAATTCCAAGAATTTATTTGCATATTCATACATGGTCTACTATCCCAATCTTAGCTCATGGAACTCCTTAATCTTATCGTCATAATACCTGTCAGAGAGGTATTTCTGCCTAAAATACTTCTTGAACTGTTTCCACTTCAGTCTCCTTTCACTGATCTTCTTTACTTGCTTGAAGTGTTCCCACCAAATGGATGATCTTCCATTCAGATTGAATATGGCAACTCTTTCCTTCATGTTTCCTAAATAATCCTGCACTTGAAAGTACTTCTTTATCCCAAGAAGCCAAGCTTCATCTTCTTGTCCTGTATTTATCTCACCATCAAATGTAGGAGGTTTAGCTTTCCTAAATTCATCTTGAGAGCGATCCCTATGGTGTCTTCTTCTTTTCCTCTTATGAGAAGATGAACTTGTATCTCCACTGGATTCTTCAAAATCGGATGGTCCACTAGAAGTCCTTCTCCTTCTACTAGTGCTGCTCTTACTGGCTTCTGGTATTGATGTACCCCATCCAAAATCTATCTTTTTCTGCAAGTCTATCAAACTCTACAATATGGCAGCATTCAACTAATGCTGCTCTTCCTGGGCTTTAACCAAGCTTCTCATGGTGGCTGCAACCTCGGACAGTGTCCCCTAGAATCTCCTTCCATTAGACTCTATGTCATAATTTCCATTATGGACATTTTCTCCCATGGCATTTTTTGCTCGCTCGTAATAATCCTGAGCATCATACGCATCATGGGTTCTCATGACTAAACCACCTCTTGCTTTACCACACTGTTCTTTCTAGAGTACTGCTCTTGGAAGTTGTCTATAATTCTGCAATGTGTTAGTAACAAACTGTTAGATGCATATCATTAATATAAAACCAAAAATACTTACCTTCTTCTTTTGGAAATTCATAAAACACATTTTTTTCTTAAAACAATTTTTTTTTCTCTCTTTCTTTTCAGCCCTATGACCGCTGATAACCTGCTGAACACCTACTGAAAGATAGTCGAAAACTGCTTGAAAAATTACTAAGAAAATCCTTCGAAAAACCCAAATTTACTTAGGCCCAATCGGACCTCTTCCTAGCTATCTTTCTGATTCTTCGGGGGTCAAAACACCTAGTTCATTAGTGGTCTGTTCATTTATTTCTCTTTGGAATTTTGGTGGAAAACCAACTAAACTTCCAATCTACATCGGTGAGAAAATCGACTATTCATTGGGTGCATAGTCCCTTGAGTAGCCGCAACGACGGGAAGTGATCTCACAACGGTTTCTGCAGACATCTATCGGCGAGTTGCTTGTCTATTTTATTCTGGCATGTCGGCCTACAGTGGTCTATCATTCTGCAATGGTGGCCAACAATACCGTTATAATTTCCGTAAACCAAAGCTTTGTCGGCGGTCAGGGTGGCATCCTACAGTGGCATCAGACACTTAGTCCTCTAGGCGTCCGCAATGACGGTTTCCACAAGCCCTAACTCTTCTGCAGTGTCGGCACTCCCGAGCACTACACACCACCATAGTATGTTATCAAAACTCAGAATCATTATACACTAAACACCTCGTCATCGGTGAGTGGAGAGACTAATGCATCAGTGGGATATTTGTCTAAGCTTCTGTAATGGCGGGTCACCTTCATTGAATCTTTTCCGATCAGTTATTTGATCCTCTAACATTTCCCGATGGCTGATGACCTCGTGCCTTAGAGAAAATTTTGGATTTTCTTCTTGCCTTGTTTTTCTCGGTGATGTCAATGACTATTGTCCTCCGATCGCCGATAATCTTGTTCCTCAGAAAACTTTCGAAAATTCTGTGCCATCGGTGGTCGGAGGTTCTACCCTTCGGATGCATAGTTGTCTAGCCATCCGCAATGGTGGGTGCTCGATCAACTAATTTCCACCGACGTCCATTGGTGGTCTCATCAACTAACTTTTGTCGATGATTTCAACACAACACTTAAACAAAATTTCAAAACTGTCTTCTTCTGTCGAAAGTCGAAACCACTAAGCGCTACACGTCGGCGTTTTAGTCCACACGACAGACGCAACAACAGATTAACAAACAGCTAAATTCTTCCGCGGTATCAACGATCCCAACAACTATTTTTTGCCGATGGCATCAGTGGTTTGAACAACTAATTTCTCTCGGGATTCACCGCCACATCGGCGGTTCCGTCATCTAAATTTTTCCGACGATTTTATGACTTAGAAAAATTTTCAACACTTTTCTCTTTTCACTTTCTTCCACCGCGTCGGCTATTGAAATGACTAGAAACTGATGCATCAGATGGTTAGTTCCCTAGTCACCTGCAATGGCAGCTCTCAATCAGCTAAGCATCGGTGATCCATCTGTCTAAGTGTTTCGATGTGCCGACAGCCAAAACACTTAGAAATTTTTTTGAATTTTCCTCCTCTGGCTCTTCTAGGCAGTAGGCAACCTGCCTCTATTAACTGTTTCTCATGGCCCTCTGAGGCCCAAATGCTGCAACATAAGCTCTGTCACTGCATATTCACAGCCCATTTAGGGCCATGCTGCAACCAGAGCTCTGATACCACACTGTAACGTCCCCGACCCTCCGACTGACGAAGAGGACGCTACTATACATCAAATCATCCGGGCAACTAGCCCAACGAACATGAACATACATATATGTAATGCTGAAGCATGATACTTAAAACATCAAACATATTATGAGGCATAATCATTCATATACACAATGGAAGCAAAACATATCAATCAATACTCATGCATATACATATCAGCATTTAACATGTATATCATCATTCATCAATGGTAAACATAATTGCAGACACAAGTTAGGCCAGAATACTTATCTTAATAAGAACTTGTTCCACAACCAGCTACGTCGCTACAATGTTCCACCCAACCATAGTCCCGCGTGCTCCTCAATCTCTCAGCAATGCTTCCACCCCCGAGCCAGGCATGATTTCCCAAGGAATAAGGAACTGACAGGCTTACACATAGACAAGGATAACAACACCACAAGGGTACACAGTTCAGCCAAGCCAACACAACTGGGTTTATCAGGCGAACAACAGATTAGCCAAGCCAACAAAGTTTGGTTTATCAGGCCATCCAGGAAATGGGAAAGGCTAAATGCTAATTTGGTGACCTCATTGAATTGCTACAGACACCAACACCAGAACCATCCTGGCTTCTAGAACACCCACACACACCCAACACAAGGAAATCAGTCCCTTCTCTGCAACACAGTCCCTCAGACCTTGATCTCCCTTCCAGTGCTATTCAGGGGTTGTGGAGAATAAATCTAGCTTAGTAGCTCTGTCTGTGTGATTCTCAACCCACCAGGTTTATCAAGCACCTCAGGCCCTCATTCACCACTCCAATGCAGTCTGAGGACAAAACCACTGCTGCAAGTAGCCAAACAGTTATTCAAGCTTTTACAGGGGAAAAACACAATCGACTAGAACGTAGGAACTCTCAGCAACACTTCAAATGGTACCACCACAAAAGGGAAAACACAGACAAGTAAAATGTGGGCAAACAATAGCCCACACATGACTATGAACCCACAACACCTGATCCTCAATGCAATCGCTGCAGAAATTGCATAGGCATAAAATGGGGAAAGAACAACTCGCAACTATGTGTGATGTACAAAGACGCAATCCACAGAACTATTGATGCCATTATAGCCACAATTCAGCGATGGAAATAACAGAACCATTATGCAGTCTGACAATGGTGGAAAAAGACACAAAACTCTGCGTGAACAGAGGAAAGAATTGATCCGCAGCCAACAAATCCCTGAGGCAGAGGATAGCCATCTTTCTGCGCGAACAGAGAAGAAAACTCGCATACTAGCAATCGACATGAGAGAGGGAAGGTGAACCCCCAACAATGGAATGTGAACCTTTTAACTCTGCCCAGCGTGAGGGAAACAAACAAACTCTTGATCCCCATAGTGGATAGACCATCCGCTACCCCAAGGCACATCATGGAGAGAGTGTGAGCGTGGTGGTCTTCTGCCAACCAATCGCTGCCCCCCAACTAACAATGGAATAACTAAGGTGGTGGTGATAAAAAAAGAGTGGTGACACATGGATCTTCCCCCATGAATCAATGTTCAACATTCCTCTTCCTTATCCTTTGGAATCATGCCCCTTCTCAAATTAGTTGCAGTGAACATAGCTGGTTGGGTTATTTAATTAAAATGCGTGTTTACATGATTCCACAATTTAATATATGTTGTATGTCTCGATATACCATCAGTGACCATTCCAATCCGAAACATAACATAACTAAATCAATGGTGGGGCCTTTGCCATTAGCTCCTCACCATGATTATTTACAACATGTGTATTAATGCAAACGAGGTCAAAACTGGGGTGTTACAAAATTTGTTAAAATTTGGGATATGCTTGGGCTTCATGTAGTTGCAATTACAGGGGGGGGTTAGATAACATGATTTCACTCCCTGGATCTCTAGGTTTTTATGTTGATTGGGGGTGTTGGAAATAAAGGTTATGTAGGTTCATCATATGTAAGGATATTCTGGAGACAGTTAGTCGAAACACAATAATCGACTAGCAGAGTAGTCAAATGAAGGATCAACTGAGTGGTTGATTGATCGATTGACTAGATGATCAACAAGGTATTTGATTGGTTGGTAGGATCAACTAGAACAATAAAATAATCAAGGGAATGTTGAATCTATATTAATTTTGTAAATATATATTGTAAGATTGTAAATTGCTAGACTTTTCACTTTAATTCAATTTTATTAGGATATTTATCTGAAAGAATAAGAAGCACAACAAGATACACAAGAAACAAATATTTTCCTTGGGGAAACCATAAAGGAGAAAACCCCACAAAATTCGTCATAATAGTTCTGCCACTAATACAATATCACAAGAAGGAAAAAACCAAGAATAACAAGTCTTCTACAACTCTACTCTTTCTCCTCTAGCGAATTTGTCCTCTCACTCTCCTTATGTGAACTTGAGAGTGAGTGTGTGTGTGTGTCAAATGATGGAGGGAGCATCCCTATTTATATTCTTCATTTGTGTGACTTACTTACTTAGCTAGGTATGGATCCTAACCTAACAGAGCCGACTTCTCCTAGAGAGACTCAAAAACACATTTTCCTTTATTTATTCTAGGGACTGTTGCCCCGACTCACAACTAAGGTTTTACCTCAATGACCAAACATAATAATGACATCCTAAATGGAGGAAAAACATCTCTAAAGAGGGTATAACAAAATACAATAATCATATACAACAGAATATCTTTTGAAGTTACATTTATAATAACTTAAATGCTTTCATGTTATAAGTTAGATATATATTAAGAGTAAACAAGTCTTAGAATCATGGAAAATTTTAATGATCCATAATTTTTTCGAAGTGTTGAAACCTTGATGAATCTTAGTAATTATAAAATTTCCAACCATAAAATGTTTAGCAATATTTTCTAAAAAATACTCAATTTTCTAAGGGTTTTATATATTTTTTGGATTTTTTGGAAAAAACATTTGAATAATTATCCCATGGGCTAAATTTCTTCCCTAAAATTGTCCTTATTTATAATTAGTTAAGGGTTGTTAGTTAAAATAAAGTTAATGAGGTTGTAATTGTTTATGATATGTATACAAATTAGAATGATAGAAGTGTATTGGTCGGAAATTCTAAGACCTTTTAGTACCCAATGAGTGATTGTTTTTGTTTTCTACAACTCAAGTAATGGAATATAATGGCTATTTTACTCTATTTTCTGCACATGAATCTGAACTGTATATGTGATGAATATAGTATGTTAATTGAATATATAATACAAGTATGATGGCATATGCTTTTAAAAATTTAACTTACTTTTAGGAGCTACAATCCATGTGAGAGTCTTGGGTGATACTTTTCCCTACTTCGGTGATGAAAATGTCAATTATATTAAGGATATCGTTGGTAATTGATTTAGAACCCGGGGTTTGAGTTTGTACCAACAATTGGTTCCATTTCCTGAACCCAATTAAGTTAGGGTTTTTTTAAGTATGAATTAAAAGGATTCAAGATAAGAGTTGTCAAATTGGTTGACTCAAAAGGAGCAAGAATTTGCAGAGAAGGAGACCAAAAAATTGAATATTGATCCCTAGCAATGGTTGCAGAGGTACATATTCTGATGCATATGAAATTTTATTAGCTTAATTCCTTGTTTGTTGCATGAGTGGATTAAAATACAAGTAGAAATCAATATTTTATGGAAAGGCCAAGAAGCTATTATGTGGGACCAAGAAACTTAAGGATAGTTTGAAAAATATAGAAAATAAGTGGATAAGAGGCATAGAATTTTGGTTTGAGAGGGTTAAAGAAGGTTATATCATATATTTTGATGTTGAATATAATGAATCTTTTGACTTTGTGAATGATAATTTTGAAACTAAACCTAGGAAAATATTGATAATAGAAATTCCTACTTGGATTAAGATGGTTTTTGTTCAAAATGGGATAGTGCACATGGAACCAGATATGATGAAAGGGTAAATCATTCATGTTGAGAAGGGTGAGGGAGAGAAAAGGGTAAGGCAATGAGGTATAAAATAAGAAAAGAAGTAGAGAAGTACATGGATGAATAGATAAAGAGAATATTTTGGTTGTGCATTTTCATAATCAAACTATTTACCTTTCTCACACTTCAAAACTAAGTTTTGTGATTTCGTCATCGGAGTCTTCATATTCTTTCTATTTTTCTCCATATTAGAGAAATGAGATAAAACCTCTTGCTTATAATTATCTTATATCTTTTATTCTATGGATTTTTCCAACTTGCAACTACTTGCAACTACTTGGTCTTATGTGGTTATGAAGAGTCCTCACAAATTTTATATTCCTCCTATTATCCCTAAAGTTGAACCTAGACTAGTAGGGTTCAAGCTCAGAGAAATCTTTTTAAAGATAATTCAATAAAATCAAACTCAAGACTGAATTGGTATGTAATCAAAGATAAAGGAAAATCATATAACCATTAAATATCTGTATGACATAAAATATAATACAAAATTCAATAACAAGGAAAATACGAGCACAAATTTATGGAATAGATATGACTCTGTCACTAAAGGTTTGAAAGATAACTATATTTTATTACAAGAATCATGTAATGGATTGTATTTGACCACACACGGGATAAATCGTAAAAAACATAATTCATAAAAAACAAAATCAGCTCATAACCGTAATCATATCAAAGTAGAACCTGTATTGAAGATGCAGAGATTTTCATGTCATACAGTATACAAAATTGGATTCCCATCTCCGATTACCACCTCTTTCATATCTAGCTACTACCGCTTATATACAAAACTTCTGAGTTTTTTGAGATAGTTATCAGATCCTATTTCTATGGATCAAATTCTTTCAAAAATAGCAAAGTCGGTCTTCTTAAAACAATCTTAATACAAGTGAAATACAAAATAGAAATAGAAATAGACATCTGTCAAGCCCTAATTGCTTTCAAAAGCCAACTATCATTCTAAGTCTAAAGACTCTTAGAAGCCTCTCCCAAGACAGTTAGATCACTTAAAACTTGGGATATTTTTTGCAATCTGGAAAACTCAACATCTTTGTTCTCCATTTGATTGTGCACCTCCTTACTCTAAGTCTTTATGTGTTCGAACTGCTTCTGGATGGTTCTCTTCTTTTTTAAGATGTATTTAGATATTGAAAGTAACTTTTGATAATCTGTTGCTATCTCTAAATTTATGTCCAAGTATAGAACAAGATCTGGAGTTGGTAACCCAACTTTAGGCGCCTTACACTAGCTAAGGTCGAGTCCTTGAAATGTGGAATTGCTACTTTCACTCTTGGGTTCTGGAGGGGCAGTCAAGGATTTGACATATTTCATCGAGTTCAAACCGATTTCTCCTAGTATAGAGGTGTCTCCTATTACATAACTTTACAATGTTTTTCTAGAGTCGAGAGAAAATAGAAAAGCAGTCACTGAAGAAGAAGGCCTGTAACTTTCCTATTAGGTGCATACATTACTTCATTTGGACACTGCACCCTCAAAGCTTGTGAACGGGAAGAAAGAAGTGGAATAACGTGTAATTGCATGGAGTTTCGAAAAGACATCTCAAAACTCGCAATCTTAACCTTTGGAAAAATTCATCCACTTTTCGAACCCTCATTGAATCCTTGACAGCATATGCAAGTAAATGCGCATTACTATGCTCAACATCCTAAAAAATAACACGCTCCTGCTTTTCTGGGCCATCTCTTTAAGGGGCAGTTAATATGGACATTGTTTTTCTCAAATATTCCCCAACCCAACGATAGTCAATGTGGGAATCATAATCTGGATCAGGGATTAATTTTTTATCTGATCCATCATCCGGATAAGCAGGAATTGCTGGATAGTAAAGTTCACTCCCACTGCTACAAATTAAAGCATCAAATTCATGAAGCTGTACATTACCAGAATTCAACATCCCAATAATTTCATCAACTGCTAATGCAGTTGATATCACAAGACCGACAAATCTTGTCGATGTTGCATCAGAACACACATCTTTCAATATCTCCTTAATGATCTCCAACATGCGGGGAGATACATTACCATTGTCATCATAACAGTCCACATCTATAACAAAAAGCTTCCTCTTCTTTCTCAGTGTAGGATACTTGTTTGATACATTCACATTATTTGACAGAGCCCTTGGCTCATTTACACCAGTCTTAGATTCAGTTTATTCATTAGTAAAAGATGGTGGTGCCTTTTTCAATTTATCAAAAATTCATTTTACTTGGTTATATAATTCTGGGTTTCCCTTTGCTGCCAGAAGTTTGTCTGCATTAAATGGCTTGATCTATTTGAGGAGGGATTGGATCAGTACCAAGTTCCTGCTCAATCTTTTACAAATTAAATCAATCCTCGTATGTAATCAAATTTACAGCAAGTCCTAGATGACCAAACCTTCCAGATCTCCCTACTATGTGCAAATAAGTTTCTGAATTCTTAGGAAAGTCAAAGTTTTTAACAACATTAACTGCTTGAATATCAACTCCTTTCGTAAACAGATTTGAAGAGACTATTATAGCTGATTTTACCACACATGGTGAATTACATTTTTATGGCCTTCCCTGTCCCTCTACAGACTCCTTAGACCCCATGGACTATTTTTGTACTTTTGATGTTTCCAAGATCATCCCTAAAAACATGCAAAAATTTCCATATGCGACTTTTAAACCCTTTCTCACATATATACGCAGGTTTGACCCCTAAAACTACATACATCAGGATGTGTGCAAAAGGCCAAATTATTTTGGAGTTTTCCTTGATGTAGATCTGACTCACTTGTCTCCTGGCCTTCCATATGCCTTGAGATTGCTCGGATTCAACCTTTCATTACCCCATTGAAGAGCTATATAAGGAACCCTTTGGATACATTGAAGGCATGAGGAATTAAGAGCAAGAAAATTATAGTCCATTGTTGTCGAAGCTTATACTTGAGTCCGCATCCCTTTGTCCCTTGGTGCACTTTTGTGTTCTTCCTAAGATTTCCTTTTGCTTGTGAGATTGTTATCGAGAGATGGAGGATTGAAGTGGTGGAGGCCCAAGTGGGGGACTTCGTTTCTCTGATTTCCAGACGTGCCGACAAAGGTTGTCTCTATTGTAATCTCTATTTTATATTAATAGAAATATCTTTTCCTGTCCAATAATGTGTATTTGAATAAATATTTTATCCATGGATGATTTCAAATGCTTATATGTTATTGATTATATATGCTAGAGTAGGTCTAACACGATTATATATAGCATGCTTGTCTTGTTTATTGAATGTTGAGGAAGCAATTTATCAATTCAAGCTAGAGTTGGAAAGATCAACAAGGATCTACATCAACTGTCCGAAATAAGGTACGAATCGAGATCCTTTGGTGTTAGATATTTGGTTTCCCTTGCATATAGGAAATGATTGATTTGCGGAGTCAAGCTGTCTATTGTGGTAACCTAAGCCATAGGAATTTCTCTCCATAACAGAATTGGCGACTCCGCTGGGGAATTCCTAGTAATTGTCCTTTGGGGGTTTTTATCGGCATTCAATGTTCTTGAATTGCTCTGATTTCTCTGTTTCTGAGTCGGATTTGGGTGCATGTTTGCGTGGTAGTGTCTGATTGGTGTGAATTTTGTCTCAGCTTATCTGCTTACCTTCATTTTTATACATTTTTATTCCTATACATGAGTTTTTAACTCACAGTTGTGTATACACACGGTTTTGACTGCTATATCCTCATACATATGTGGGTTTTCTGAATACAGTCACGTATGCCCTGAGTTTTTCCTTTTAGAGGAAGATTGATTGTTGTTGGGTGAATTTTGATGATTGATGAGTCTCCTTTGATACTGCTAGAGTCTGTATACACCTCTGTTTCTGACCAGAGACACCTTTTTTAGGGTAAATTGTTTTTTTTAAAGAATGTTCTTGTCATTGCATTTTTTATTTTTTGTTTTGGGATTAGTGCATTAGATTTTTTTACCTTAGTACTTTGAGTGAGTGCTATTTGATTGTGCTTGTAGAGTCTACGGGTGGTAGAATCATTCTTTTGCTTTGCTATCTCATTTTTATTCAAAAAATCCAAAAATATTTGCTTCTTTGCGTCATTATACATTGCACTTTGCACTTTGCATGGTACTTGCACTAGGTTTCTTAGAGAAGTATTAATCAGGCTTTCATATAGGAATGATTGCATTTGTCATTTGAAGAAAATTTTGCACTTCACGTAGTAGTATTCCCTATTTTTCATTCGACACAATGCATTTGCATTGATTGTTAGGTGTGCATTTTACTTCATGTTGTGTCATAACACCATTGGTTGCACAGTCATCTACCTTTTTTGAGTAATAAAGCCAAATAAAATCAACGCTTAATTAAAATGGATTACACTATTTTCTTTGACAGGGTACACCAACAAGATTAGGTTTTAGGGTCTTGGAATAGTTCATTGTGAGTAAATTCTCCAAGATCACTAAACAACAACATATATGTGTCTGTCCAGGTAAGAGTGTGAAATTCCTTGGTATAATTAGTGTTTCTCAGGATCCTCCTCTTACAAGGGAGTTAAGCATGAGGCAGTGTGAGTGGTTATTGATTTGGATGACCCCTAGTCATAACTGAGTAGCATCGGAGATATTTCTAGGATTGTATTCATATCTGGGGGCTCTTTTGAGAGTTTTGGTCTTTGCTACCCTGCCCATATGGTCAATCCCGCTTGCGATTGTCCGTTTGAGCATTGATTATATTGAGGTGACCTTAGTTGCCTTACCTAGGTTATCGAGGGGGTACTTTGCAGGGGTTATTATGCAGGTTTCCCGGCCAGGTTGGGGTTGGACAACATAGCTTCTATATGCGTTAAAGCTGAGGGCCACAATAATTGGTTATGAACCTCTGCTTGTTGTGTATGGGAGTATCAAGCCTCTCTTAGGTGAGACATACCTGCTTCATTTGGGAGCTCACATATCCTACCCTTGTTTGCTTATGATTGGCTTTAGATTATATTGGTGTATGCTCTGTGCATGTTAGCTTGCTTAGGGTTTGCGTAATTAGAGATTCTTTTTCATTTTTTTAGTCATTATGGATTCAGGTGCGGCACCCCACCGTTCTCGTCGTTTAGCAGGAATTTCTCCTTCTACATCTCCTCCTCCTTTGGGAGATAGAAATAGACAGTCCAAGAAGACTACTTCTCACATTGATTCACACATGATGGTAGATCATGAAGATGAAATTCCTGAGTTGTCTTCTCCACCTCAGGAGGTTAGGGAAGAAGATCCTACTCCTGTATATGATCCTTCACCTGATATACCTACACACTCTAGGTTCGCTCCTTCACATGATATACCTAAACACTTCGGGTATGATCCCTTATTCACAGGTCGTCGGTATTGGCTTTTGGGTGATGAGACTCATCATGAACCTGTGAGTGCTAGTTATGTTAGTTATGGCATGTCTGGTATCCCTGTGCATGACCCAACACATCATGCCGAGTCAAAATTTGATCCTAGCACTATTCCTAGGGGCATTCCCATTCCTTTCCATGCGGAGAGATTTGGGAGCACGAGTCACATTGCACACTCCATCCCAGTGGTGGAGGCTACATCTCACATTCATCCTAGACCTGGTGTTAGTAGTCCTATTCAGATACCAGAACCAAGACGAGTGACGGTAGGGAATACCACTTACACAGTTTCACATGTCCCTTCGTCCTCTATTTCTAGTTCTTTGAATGCTATTCCTCCCCATCATTCACATGGTCCTTCAGGCTGGAATGTTGCTATGATTCATGTGCATACTACTGCTACTCGCGTAGTTGTGTCTCAGAGTCAAGTACCTCTTGTTGTCTCGGGAGGTCGTATTCCTACTTCCAGAATGTCTATTCCTACCTATGGAGTTTCTCATGGGACATCTCATGGGAATTATTATGGACCACAGTATGCACAAAGTTATTCACTTATGGGTACAGGTATCAACAACCCGCTTACTCCCTGAATTATGGCTTTGTAGCCCCAAATAGTCAAGGTACACCACATTATGGTGCTTCCATGCCACCCTACATGGGTCAAATTGGAGGAGGATACTATGGCCATGGCCATGGTGGTTACGGTAATTAGTCGTATGTGAACCAAAATTATCAGGGAGTGTTTCATAGACCTGTTCAACCTAGGCTCCCTTTCCTTACAACATTAAATTTTCCTGACTTGTCGACACTAACAAACGATCTGGTATCTTATGACCCGGCTTGGCTGGCTGTCCCTATGAAGCTTCCCTCGGACATCCCCAAATTTGAGGGAAAACTAGGAGAAGATCCTAGTGAACATGTTACTACATTTCACCGTTGGTGCTCTTCTAATTCCTTACATGAAGATTCAATCCATTTAAGGCTATTTCAATGCACCATTACAGGGCCTGCAACGAAATGGTACATAGAGTTACCTAGGGGGGCATTCACTTTGTTCGATGACCTAGCTATGACTTTTCTCAACCACTTCTAGCTACTAGTGTGTTACAATGTTGGTATGGAACTCTTATCGACATTTCAGCAAGACAAAGCCGCGCATATCTCATACCATATCCAAGAGTGGCGTAGACAGAAGAGATTGATTAAAGCCTTCATACCACCAGAGTTCTCCTTGAGTGGTTCCTTAAGTTGTTACTACCTTATATAGCGAAGGATGTTTCTACATCCGAAGTTTAGAATGAGGAAGAAGCCATTTTTAGGGTGCAGGAATTGGATTTGATTTGTGCTCAATCCGATTTGTTATATGAGATCATTCCTAACGCTCCATGTTCTAATTTCGACCCTAAGATCAAACCTAGACCACATATCGATGGCATTGTTGGTTGTATGAGTACCAAACCTATGGATTCAGTTGTGAAATAGGTGAGTCAATTATCTATCAACCAATCTACCTCAAGAGAAGCCACGACTTTGTCTCAACCCACCCAAATGGTGAGTGTACTTTCGGTGCAATCATAGGACCAGAAGGGTAACCAGCAACCCGAAAAGGAATAAGAAGGAGGGTAAAAACAATCGTAAGGGTGGGAATAGGAATGAAAATGCCAATTCTAATGACAAGAACACTTAAAACCCTTGGGGGGACAAGCAGCATAAATGTAAGGTTAAGTTTCCTTGCAAGTTGTGTAAGGATGACCACCTCACTCACTTGTGCCCTCAGATAGAAGAAGCCTCGAGGTTCATAGCGTAGGGCCCAGCTGTGCTGACTAACCCTTTACCTCATAATCGAAATATGAACTCGAGGACCCATGATCAGTCTGGTGGAGATCAAGATTCGCTGGAAGCTAGTAATGGTCATGGTTGCATCAATATGGTGCATGCTACTAAGGTTGTGACTTGTGCGAAGGACTATGGTTTGTCACAACCAGACTTTGGAAAGGAACCTGCTCCACTCGAGAGTCCTTTGTGTATTGAAAACCCTATGGATAAACCTGAAGTTGCACCTCACATTCCTAAAGGAATCCTTAAGAATTTGGGGCATAATCCTAATGCCCGAGCCACCCATAACTATTTTGTTGTCAAGGATTTGGGCCACACTCCTTGTGCGATGTCTGCACTCAAAGTATTCAGAGTTGTCCTTTGCAAAGGAAGGATTTGCTTTCTGCTCTTGGTGTTAATGATGATAATTCTTCCTCTGTCATCAAATTTGAAACCGTGGGACTACAGCCTCACTTGCCTTACTATGTGTCTCTCTTGATTCATGTAGAATGTCTTAACAAGACCGTCAAATGCATTGTGATTGACGAAGGTGTTGCTACTTTCGTAATGTCTTTGGCGTGTTGGAATGGTTTGGGTTCCCCCGACTTGTCTAAATATGTTACCATGTTGACTGTGTTTGATGGTAGATCATTTCGGCCACATGACATTATTCCTTCTCTTAAGGTCCATTTGGGAGGGAATACCGTTGCGATCGAGGTCAAGGTGGTTGATGTGCCCCTTGACTACAATCTGTTTCTAGGTAGGAATTGGATGTACAGTATGCAAGCCATAGCTTCTTCTCTATTTTGAGTTGTATGCTTTCCATTTAATGGGAAGATAGTTATGATTGATCAAATGTCATTCAAGAATCCGTGTGTTACTGCATCTTTGGGAGCTTCTGTCCCGATTGTCACGCACTCTCAACCGACAAATAGGAGTTTGGACGTTGGCATGTACCCATCCCTTATGGGATCATTTATTTGTCCTGCACCTGTTCTTATGATCGGGTCTAATTCCGTTGAGGCTTCGTCGTCATTGCATTCGGTGTATTTTTGCACCACTCATATGGAAGATCCTTGGATTCTTCCTACACCGAGTCCTTCGAGTGCCCATCGGAATGGATGTGCCATTTCCTGCAACTATGATAGCATATCAAGCTAATCTTGAATGTGTTGCAAAGCCTAGTCCTTAGTCTTCATGGACGGAGGAGGAGGACCCATATGTGCTACCTACATGGTGTTATAGCTGATTTTACCACTCCAGGTGAATCACACTTGTATGGCCATCCCCTGTCCCTCTGCAGACTCCTTAGACCCCTTGGACCATTTTTTGTCTTTTGATGTTTCCTTGACCATCCCTAAAAACATGTGAAAATTAATACACGCAACTTTTAAACCCTTAATCGCGTATATACGTGGGTTTGACCCCTAAAACCACGTACATTTGGATGTATGCATGATCCAAATCCTTTTGGAGTTTTCCTTGACATGGATCTGACTCACTTGACTCCTGGCCTTCCATATGCCTTGAGATCGCTCAGATTCAACCTTTCATTACCCCTTTGAAAAGCTATATAAGGAACTCTTTGGTACATTGAAGGCATATGAGAGAATTGAGAGCAAAGAAACTATAGTCCATTGTTGCCGAAACTTGTGCTTGAGTCTGCATCCATTTGTCCCTTGGAGCACTTTTGTGTTCTTCCCAATCTTTCCTTTTGCTTGTGAGCTTGCTATCAAGAGATGGAGGATTGAGGTGGTGGAGGCCCAAGTGGGGGATTCAGTTTCTCCGATTCGTAGACGTGCGGACAGAGGTTGTATCCATTGTAATCTCTGATTTTATATTAATAGAAATATCTTTTCCTATCCAATAATGTATGTTTGAATGAATATTTTATCCATGGATGATTTCAAATGCTTATACATTGTTGATTATATATGCTATAATAGATCTAACACCGATATATATAGTATGCTTGTCTTGTTTACTTGTTGTTGAGGAAGTGATTTATCAATTCAAACTGAAGTTGGAAAGCTCAACGGGGATCTACTTCAACCGTCCGAAATAAGGTACGAGGTTTGATCCTTTAGTGTTAGATATTTAATTTCTATTGCATATTCGAAAGGATTGATTTCTGGATTCAAGTTGTCTGTTGTGGTACCCCAAGCCATAGGAATTTCTCTCCGTAACAGAATTGGCGACTCCGCTGGGGAGTTCCTAGTAGTTTTCCTTTGGGGGTTTTCTATGGGCATTCAATGACTTTGAATTGCTCTTTTTCTCTTGTTTCTGTGTCGGGTCTGGGGGTATGTTTTCCTGGTAGTGTCTTATTGGTGTGAAGTTTGTCTCAGCTTGTCTATTTGCCTTTATTTTTATGCACCTTTCTTCCTATACGTGAGTTTTTAACTCACAGTCATGTATATACGTGGGTTTCACTGCTATTTCCGCATACACACGTGGGTTTACTGCAAACAGTAGCATATGCACTTAGTTTTTCCTTCTAGAGGAAGATGGATGGTTGTTGGGTGAAGTTTTATGATTGTTGAGTCTCCTTTGATACTGCTAGGGTCTGTATACACCTCTATTTCTAACCAAAGATGATTTTTTTAGGGTAAATTTCTTTTTTGAAGAATGTTCTTGTCATTGCATTTTTTATTTTTTGTTTTGGGATTAGTGCATTAGATTTCTTTTACCTTAGTACTTTGCTTGAGTGTTGCTTGAGTGTGCTTGCAGAGTCTGGGGATTGTAGAGCCATTATTTTGCTTTTATATCTCATTTATATTTCAAAAAATCCAAAAATATTTGCTTATCATCATACATTGCATCTTGCATTTTGCATAGTACTTGCACTAGATTTGCTTTGGAGTATTAGTCAGGATTTCATATAGGAAATATTGAATTTATCATTTGAAGAAAATTGTGCATTTCACGTAGTAGCATACCCTATTTTTCATGGACACAATGCATTAGCATTGATTGTTAGGTGTGCATTTTGCTTCATGTTGTGTCATAACACCATTAGTTGCACATCCATATACCTCTTTTTGAGTAATAAAGCCAATTAAAATCAATGCTTAAGTAAAATGAACTACACTATTTTATTTGATAGGGTTCACCAACAAGATTAGGTTTTAGGGTCTTGGAATAGTTCATTGTGAGTAAATTCTCCAAGACCACTAAACAACAACATGTATGTGTCTGTCCAGGTGAGTTTGTGAAATTCCTTGGTATAACCAGTGTTTCTTAGGATCCTCCTCTCAAAAGGGAGTTAAGCACGAGGCAGTGTGAGCGGTTATTGATTGGGATGACCCCTAGTCATAATTGAGTAGCACCAGAGATATTTATAGGATTGTATTCGTATCTGGGGGCTCTTTTGAGAGTTTCAGGCTTTGCTACCCTGCCCATATGGTCAATCCTTCCTGCGAATATTTGCCTGAGCATTGATTATATTGAGGTGACCTTAGTGGCCTTACCTAGGATATCGAGGGGGTATTCTACAAGGGTTATTCTGTGGGTGTCCCATCCAGGTTGGGGTCAAATAGCACAGTCGCTTTATGCGTTGAAGCTGAGGGCCACAATAATTGGTTACATACCTCCACTTGTTGTGTATGGGATTCTTAAGCCTCTCCTAGGAGAGACATACCTACTTCATTTGAGAGCTCACTTATCCTACCCTTGATTGCTTGTGGTTGGATTTAGATTTTCTTGGTGATTGATCTGTGCACGTTAGCTTGCCTAGGGTTTGTGTAGATAGAGAGTTTTTTATATTTTTTGAGTCATTGTGGATCCTCTTCATTCTCGTTGTTTAGCAGGCCTTCCACCTTCTACATCTCCTCCTCCTTTGGGAGAGAGAAATAGACAGTCTAGGTGGACTACTTCGCACATTGATTCACACACCATGGGAGACCCTATAGAAGGTATTCCTAAACCACCTTCTCCCATTCATGTGGAAGATGGGGAATTTACTCCTAACTATGATCCTTCACCTGATTTGACTGAGTTAGGTCCTGTGATTTCTAAGATAGGAACTTTTCATGATAGACCTACTTACTCTAGGGTTGATTCCCCATTGACGCATCGCCGGTATGGAATGCTAGAGGATGATGAGACTCATTTTGAACCCACGAGCACTAGTTATGGTAGTTATGGTATGTCTGGTTTTCCCACACATGATTTGGCATTCCATGTCGAATCTGAGTTTGAGCCTAACACTATGCCTGAGGGCACTCTCATTTCTTACCATGCGGAGAGGTTTGGGAGCACAAGTCACATTGCACCTTCCATCCCGGCGGTGGAAGCTATATCACATATTCCTCCTAGGTCTAGGGTTAGTGATCCTATTAGGATACCATATCCAAGATGATTGACTATAGAGAATAGCACGTACATAATTACACAGGTCCCTTCGTCCTCTGTCCCTAGTTCTTCGAATGTTCACCCTCCACCTCATTCACGTGGTCCTTCAGGCTGGAATGTTGCTATGAGTCATGTCTGTACTGCGGTTACTAGAACAGTTGTGTCTTAGGTTCAGGCACCGCCCATTATTTCAGGAGGTCATGTTCATACTTATAGAGGTCATATTCCTACTTCCAGAATGTATATTCCTACTTCCAGAGCATATATTCCTACTTACGGAGTGTCTCATGGGACATCTCATGCAATGACTTATGGACCATATTATGGGACGCAGTATGTACAGGGTTCTTCACCTTATGGGTGCGGGTATCCACAACCCACTTACTCTCAAAATTATGGCTTTGTAGCTCCAAATAGTCAAGGTACACCACATTATGGTGCTTCCATGCCACCCTATATGGGTCAAATGGGAGGAGGGCACTATGGCCAAGGCCATGGTGGTTATGGTAATCAGACCTATGTGAATCAGAACTATCAGGGAGTAGTCCATCAACCTAATCATCCTAGGCTCCCTTTCCTCACAACGCTGAATATTCTTGACTTGTCGAGATTGACGAACGATTTTGTAGCTTATGACCCGACTTGGCCGGCTGTCCCTACTAAGCTTCCCTCGGAAAAACCCAAATTCGAGGGCAAACCGGGAGAGGATTTGAGTGAACATGTTACTACCTTTCACCTATGGTTCTCTTTGAATTCCTTAAACTAGGACTCAATCCATTTAAGGCTGTTTCAATGCACCCTTATAGGGCCTTCCGTGAAATGGTATATAGAGCTACCTAGGGGGGCATTCGCTTTGTTCGATGACCTAGCGATGACTTTTCTTAACCAATTCCAGCTACCAATGTGTTATGACGTTGGTACTAAACTCTTGTCAACATTTCGGTAGGATAAAGCCACACATATCTCGGATCATATCCAAGAGTGGCGTAGACGGAAGAGGTTGATTAAAGCTTTTATATTGCAGAAATTTCTCCTCGAATGGTTCCTTAAGTCATTATTTCCATATATAGCGAAGGATGTTTCTACATCCAGAGTGTAAAATGAGGAACAAGCCATTTTTAGGGTGCAGGAACTGGATTTGATTTATGCTCAGTCCAGTTTGTTATATGAGATCATTCCCAATGCTCTGCGTTCTAGTTTCGACCCCAAAGTTAAACCTGGACCACATGCCGATGGCATTGTTGGTTGTGCGAGTGATAAACCTGTGGATTCGATTGAAAAACAAGTTAGTCAATTGTCAGTCAACCAATCTGCTTCGGGACAAGCCACAACTTCGTCTCAACCCACCCAAACGGCGAGTGTGCTTTCGGTGCAATCCTCAGACCAGAAGGGTAACCAGCAGCCCAGATGAAATAAAAAGAAGGGTAAGAATAATCATAAGGGTGGGAATAGGAATTAAAATGATAATAATAATGACAAGAATTCCCATAATGCTGGGGGGGACAAGCAAACTAAATGTAAGGTTAAATTTTCTTGTAAGTTGTGTAAGGAGGATCACCTCACTTACTTGTGCCCTCGTATTGATGAAGCCTTGAGATTCTTGGCACAGGGCCCAACTATGCTGACCAACCCTTTACCTCACAATCAAAATATGAACTCGAGGACCCATGATCAGTCTGGTGGTGATCAAGATCCACCGGAGGGTAGTGGTCATGGTTGCATTAACATGGTACATGCTGTGAAAGTTGTGACCCGTGCGAAAGACTATGGTTCATCACAACCCAGCCCAGGAAAGGAACCTGATCCACCAAGGACTCCTTTACGTATTGAGAAACCTGTGGATAAACCTGAAGCTGCACCTTGCATTCCTAAGGGATTCCTTAAGCATTCGGGGCACAATCCTAATTCCCGAGCCGCCCAGAACTATTCTGTTGTCGAGGATTTGGGCCACACTCCTTGAACAATGTCTGCACTAAAAGTACTCTGAAGTTATCCTTTGCAAAGGAAGGCTTTGCTTTCTACCCTTGGTGTGAATGATGATAATTCTTCCTCTATGATTAAATTTGAAACCGCAGGACTTCAGCCTCGCTTTCCTTACTATGTGTCTCTTTTGATTCATGTAGAATGTCTTAACATGACAGTCAAGCGCACTGTGATTGACGAAGGCATTGCTGCTTCTGTGATTTCTTTATCGTGTTGGAAGGGTTTAGGTTCCCTTGAGTTATCTAAATCAGTGACCATGTTAAATACGTTCAATGGGAGATCATTTAGGCCACACGGGATCCTTCCTTCCCTTAAGGTCCATTTGGGAGGGAAGACCATTGCGATAGAGGTCGAGGTGGTTGATGCACCCCTTGACTACAATCTCTTGCTGGGTAGGAATTGGATGTATAGTATGCAAGCCGTAGCTTCTTCCCTATTTCATGTTGTATTCTTTCCATTTAATGGGAAGACAGTCACAATTGATCAAACGTCATTCAAAAATCCGTCGGTTACCGCATCTTTGGGAGCTTAGATCCCGATCGTAGAACACTCTCAGCCGGCAACTGGGAGTGTGGGTGTGGGAATGTATCCATCCCTCATGGGAAGTTTTAGTTGTCCTGCACCGATCCTTATGATAGGGTCTAGTTCAGGTTAGGATTCAAAATCTATGAGATCAGTGTCTTTTCTCACAAGTCATATGGAATACCCTTGGATTCTTCCTACACTGAGTACTTTGAGTGAGCCCATCATGACAGACGTGCCGTTGCCTGCAACTATGGTAGCTTATCAAGTTAATCTTGAGTGTGTTGCAGAGCTTGGTCCTTCCTCTTCATGGACGGAGGAGGAGGACCCTTATATGCTGCCTGCATGGGTAGTATAGTCTTCTCACATGCACGACTGCCTTGATAGTGTTTTCCCTTTAGATGAAGCGATTATTGAGGCCATGTCGAGAGTTGAGCCACCATGGGAAGAGCTCCATCATAGATCTTACATTCTTCCCGATCTTGACCACTTGGAGCGTGATGACTTTAGGGAGGTTCTTAGTGAGAGAATTGGTAGTCCTATGGTTCCATTAAGCTCTCCTGGTCCAATGGCTGATGGAAACATGGCAAATATATCTCCAATGATTCCTATCAATATCTCTTGTGATCCTTGCAAAATAGAGAATGTCTATATTGGGGCAGAATGTTCCCATGATAAGAGTCAGGAATACACCGAGTTGTTTAAAGAATTATGTGATATATTTGCTTGGTCTTATGATGAGATGCCAGGTATCGACCCTCGCATTGTCGAACACAAGATTAATACTTATCCCAACGCTAAGCCTGTTCGACAATGCTTACGTGTGGTGAATCCTAGGAAGCACCCGCGATTAAGGCAGAGATAGAGAAACTGTTGAAAGCTAATTTTATTTATCTCATTCCCTTGACAGAGTGGGTTTCAAACCCTGTTCTAGTGGATAAGAAGCAGGGAGCGATCCGCATATGTACTGATTTTCATGATTTGAATCGTGCCTGTCCTAAGGACAATTTCCCCACACCATTTATTGATCAGATTTTGGATGAGTGTGCGGGTAGTGAGGCTTTTTCCTTCATGGATGAATTTTCCGGATATAATCAAATACAAATTAAACCTGAGGACCAACATAATACTACATTTATTTGTCCTTGGGGAACTTTTGCATATCGAAAAATGCCTTTCGGCCTTAAGAATTCCGGAGCTACTTTTCAGCGGGCCATGACCTTGATCTTCCATGATCTCAAATCAATTATCAAATTATTTTTGGATGACCTTGCTGCTCATTCTCGTATGAGAATGCGTCATCCCTATCATTTGAGATTGGTATTCGAAATATGCCGCCATTATTTGGTCAGGTTAAATCCTCACAAGTGCATCTTTTGTGTAAAGTCAGGTCTCTTGTTAGGATTCATCATTTCTAAAGAGGGTATAAGAGTTGACCCTTTGAAGGTAGAGGCAATACTTCAGTTGTCTCCCTCAAAAAATATTCATCATCTTCAATGTTTGCAAGGCATGGAAAAATTCTTACAGAGATTCGTTGTCAATTTTTCCAATTTGACTACAGGATTCATGCGTCTTTTTAAGAAGGACACCACCTTTTGTTGGGATGAGTGAGCCCAGGAGTCCTTTGATGTGCTCAAGTGAGCCCTAGCATTGGCCTCGGTGATTAGTCCCCCAGACTATAGCTGTGATTTTCTACTTATGTGGCTACGTCCATGGAGACAATTGGTATGGTTTTGGTTCAAGAGGATGAGGAGCTCCAAGAGCATGTCATATACTATCTGAGCCAAAATCTTATTGATGCGGAGATCCATTATTCTCATGTTGAGAAGCTTGCTTTAGCTACCGTACATGTGGTTCAACGGTTGAGACATTATATTCTCCTTCGCCAAACCTTGGTTGTAGCCCATGTAAATCCATTTCAATTTGTCCTCACTCAAAGGATGATTGGGGGAAAATATAATAAATGGATTGTCATCCTGCAAGAATTGGATCTTGAGTTTGTTTCAGCAAAATCAAAGAAATTGTTAATTTTTGCAGAGCTTATATCGAATTTCCCAAGCGAGGCCGAGGAGTTGGTTTGTGAAGATACGTTTATCGATTAACACATCTTCTTAATCTCAAATTTAGACCCATGGTATGGGGATATCATTATATATTTACAAAAATTGAAGGTCCCTACTCACTTCTCATGAGATGAACGACAACACTTACGTCACGTGTCTAATAATTACCTCATAGTGGGTAACACTTTGTATCGTTGTGGGGTAGATTCCATTTTACGATGTTGTTTAACTCATGAGGAGTCTGAGGTAGTGATGAATGATTGCCATGGAGGGGTGTGTGGTGGTCATTTATTTGGTCTTTCTATAGCCCAAAAAATATTAAGAGTGGGTTATTTCTGGCTGTTGATCTTTAAGGATTGTGTAGATGCAGTCAAGAGGTGCCACCCTTGCTAAGTGTTTGCATGTAATATGTGCTTGAAACCTGCCCCGTTACATCCCATCATCACTGCCGGTCCCTTCACTAAATGGGGAATTGATTTTATGGATTACAACCCAGCTTCAGCTGGGGGGCATCATCATATCATAGTGGCTATTGATTAATTCATATTCAACCAGATTATTACTCGGTTCGGGATTCCGAAAGAGCTTGTCACTGACCATGGCTCGCACTTTCAGAATCGTATGATGGAAGAGTTGGCATCAAAGTTAGGGTACAAACAAGAGCATTCCTCCTCTTACTACCCTCAAGTGAATGGATAGGTAGAAGCAGTGAACAAATCACTCAAATCCATTCTCCAACGAACCATCGCACAAAGCAAGAATAATTGGCACGTTATATTATATCCTACTTTGTGGGCGTATAGAAAACGCTGTTAAGACTGCCACGGGTTTTTCTCCATATCAACTTGTACATGGAGTGGAGTTGGTATTTCTGGTTGAATGCGAGATTCCTTCTTTAAAGCTAGCCATAGAGCTCTTACCAGACACTTCACCATTGGAGGAGCGTTTGGTCCACCTTGAGCAACTTGATGAGCAGCGTCGAGATGCCTTGGTGGCTCTAGAAGTAAATAAACATCGCGTAAAGGTCCAGTACGATAATTATGTTTGTCCAAGGAAGTTTAGGAAGGGAGACTTGGTCCTTTTGTGGGATCAACCGAAAGAACCCTTGGGGGCATGAAATTTTAACCCCATGTGGCGTGGTCCTTATGTCATCAAACATGTGTTAGAGAAGGGCGCTTATGAGTTAGTGGATTACGAGGAAACAACCTTAGCGGAGCCTGGAAGGGGCTCTATCTCAAAAAGTACTATGCATGATTTTCAGCCAAGGCTGGTTATTGTGTATTATTGTATAGTTTTGCATAGGTATGTCTTTTTCTTATAGTGATCAGGTTTGTGATTAGTTTCCATTTCTTTTGGCATATGTCAATGGAATCTTCCACCTACATAGGATTCACAGATGGTGTGAGCCGTCACACTCAACACTCAGCCTCTGTTGCTTGGGTGATTTATACTCCTATGGGTCAAGTATTGTCTTCAGGAGATGTGTGTTTATGACCATATTCAAACAATGTTGTTGAATATAGTGCCATTATTGAGCTTCTACGGGATGCCATTTTACATGGCGTTCTCTCTCTTGAGGTACGTCTTGATTCGGATTTAGTAGTGTCACAACTTAATGATTTGCACCATGTTAGAGATCCGACGTTATTAAGAAGATTCTTATGTGTGATATTATTAGAACGACAATTTGACAATATAACATACATACATATTCCAAGAATTAATAATCAAGTTGCTGACTCATATGCTAACTATGTTTTAGATTGGCATTTGTTTCATACACAATAAAATCATCACAAACACAAATTTTTACACATGTAAATAAATAAACCGATCATCATAAAAGTTTTTATAAACACCCAAAATGTGGTAATACATAGTGTCATGATACAAAAATGGGGCTCTCAAGCCACCAAATATAATACACGGTAATACAAAATGTATCACTCCCAGGTATATAATCCTGTCGAGGAGAAGGGGGCTTGTGATCATGGAATGTCACTACAACTCTAGCTAGCTGTCAAAATAATTGCACCCATGCTCGTGGTACACCCACCACCTGGCGCTGCATGGCCTAAGGCAATTCCTCGACTTGCGCCATGGGAACTCTGTGTGTCAGCCTCACAAAGTTGGTATGAATGCTTTGGAGCGTTCGCTCTGCATGCACACCCATGATATCATCTCCTCTTCCCCTCCGTCTATGATGAGGGAAGCCTTCATGTCGGTGTGGTCCCACATCTGCATGCATATGGTATATGTCACTATGTATTGTCACCCAAAAACATGTCTTTTGATTCCATATAATCAGAAAACACAAAAAAAATTAAATAACTCAAAAATTTAAAGAGAGGGTCGAGATTCGTTACCTATGTCACCGTATGTCGATCCTAGTGGTAGCGGCATGTTCGGGTCCCCCCAGAAATCTATCCCCGCATAGGAGTAGTCATCAATGGTAACTATCTGTCGTTGCCACCACGAAAAGAAATAATCTTGATAGGGGTTGGACACCTTACCTCCACCCAGTCTACACATTGCATCTTCGTAACGCCGTTGGTCCGGATCTCGAACCCCATGTAGAGGAACATCAACTCTCAGGTTCAATCCTGGAACACGCTTGAAGAAAAACGTGCTCAGTATGCTGCTGAAACCGAAGTTTTGCACTCTACCCATATTACACTCACTGAGCTGGTGTTTCATGTTGCCAGGTAGTGCAATGCTTCAATCATATACTGTGGGTCTCATGCACTCCACTACATAGAACATCAGAGACCGCGAGGCCTGGTGGAGTGAATCCAAGCCTGCTATCCTGCCCATTGTCGGTAGGATGGCCTTTAGGCCTAGCACCTATATGGAGTTAGTTGGGATCTGACTCCCCACCTTCTCTGTGTCCGGATAGCAGTACGCCACAATGTACTCATCTATAGTCAAGCCATCTTCGGGCCCGCGAGAACGTAGGTTCACTACTTCCCCCCATCGAGAAAGTCTAGTAATGAAGTATATGTCCTCCACCTCTATGGTGAGGGACATCCCATCTATCTGGAATGAATCTGAGTCTGGATCCCAGTAGTCCACCAGCATCTGCAATAGTCCTGGTTTGGCCCTTAAGCCACCAAGACACCAAAATTTGTAGAGCCCACATGCACGTAGTGCTTGTTGAGCCATTAGATCGGCCCTTACTGCCTCTTCTATATCACCATGTTCACGTTCTATCCATTCTAGGACCATCCTGCACAAAAAATTGGAAGTTTACCGATTAGAACACTTAAAAACCTTATGTGCGGCTGCATACGCGACTGTTTTCCAAACAGTCGCGTATGTACGCAACTGTGAGGGCATTTTCTGCATATATCCAGCCTTATACATGAAAAAACCCTTGATTTCCGCATGGGCCGTAGTGCATATTTTGGATTGGCCTAGAAATCCAAAAACACCATGGAATTTGACAAAAAAATGCATCAAAATGGAAGAGTAGAGCATAGGTAAGTACCTGGAAGAAACGGTAGTGGTTTCTGCCGGCTGGATCTCCTGGAATTCACTGTTGAAAATCTGAGCTCAAATGGGTAAAAATTTCAAATGTTTTATAATGTTTTGAATTTTTTACTATTTATAGAAATTTTTCAAATTTTTGAAAATTTTTACCCCCTTTCCTACAGTTTGGACCATTTCTAATCCTTTTGGACCGTTTTTGGACTAATTTATGATGTAGGAGACCTTTTTGAGTGTCGTTTTAGCCATTGGATTGACCCGTTCGTGTCAATCTCAGGTATCATGTCTAAACTGGCATATAGGTTAGATCACCATTTGCATTTTGCATGACATTATGACCGTTTCATTATAGCCTTAGGTACGAACCCACTCTATTATGTCACAGAACCTTCTTAATGTTTTAGAAGTGGCATGATATGAGTGGTAGAGATTGACCTTACATGGGTACCCTAGTTAGCACCTTATTTGCATTTGGTGCCCATGCTGACGTTTTGTCCCTTAGGGTGTGGGAGTCCGTTGTATAGTATTTCCATGACATTTCGCAAGAGCCTCATACTCCTCTTTATCTTTTGCTGGTCTATTTCCCTCAGGACTCCCTTATGTCAAGTTGTAATTGCATTATCATGAGCTTTGCCTACCTTATTGAGCCTTACGCAAGCTTTCCTGACATTGAGTTTCAGCCATATAGCCCAAGCTTGTCTCATGTCTAGCCATGCAGAGCCATCTTATATATCCTTTGCATCTTGATTCCCTATTTTTACCGGGAGGGGATTTTCCCCCAAGTGTCGCTATCCTACACATGTATCCTTGCATTGAGCATAGGTATGTTCCACTGCTTGGAACTAGTTTGTTTTCCCCTATGACACTCGTCTCCTCCTAGTCTGTAACTATAAAGCAGTTTTATTCTTTTTCAAGCTTTTTAAATATTTGAAAAATTCCAAAAAAAATCAAAAAACCAAAAAGCTGGACAAGGAAAGAGGTTATCTTTGGCAGCTGTCGAGTCGTGTCGCCTTCTAACAGAGCACTGTATATCACATCTGTTGATTGGGTTTATAGTTTGATTTTAGGAGCTGTACTCGTTTGTCTGAGTTTATCTACATCGACTGGTTAAGCTTCCAATCCCCATGGAGCCTCTGTCGATGCCTCTTGTGTGGCAGAGATGTCCCAGTTTTATATCGAGTCTATGCTGCCTTTATTCAGTCACCATTCGTCGTTATGCTCTTGTTCAAAGGAAATTGAAACCTGAGTCGGCCATTCCTTAGTTATCTTGAATTTGCATGTCGGCCATTCCCGATACAGTTACTGGTTCATGCACCTTATGATTGAGTCCTTCCACATTATACAGCTTTGTTGAGTACCTTGTGTTGGATGATGGGGGATGCCTTAATGCCCTCCTTCCAGTGGATTTCATCCCATTGAATTCAAATCATTTATTCTGGGATTGGAATCTAGAGTCATTTTTGAGTGCCTTGAGACTTGCAGTCATTAGTGGCAGGTTCTCTCGCCATCGACAGTTTTTGGGAATACATCAATGTCCCCTGATCAATGGATCCTCTCAAGTGTTCGACCTCAACTCATTCATTCACACTTGTTAGTTTGCACTCTAGTACCTTGATTCCCATTTTCATTATCGGTGGGTGACCTCGCGTCTGTTAACGGTATACATCAATGACCAGTAATCAGATGATGGATTACTATGTTTGACCTCGACACCTCTATTCACATAGTAGGACATGTACTCGTAGCAGTTTGTGTAGAAGACCTTCCAGATTGGTGGCATCTCTTATATGCTACCTTCTTGATCGTGCCAGTGTTCATGAGATTTCAACTCTCGTGACTTAATTCCAGTATATGTTAGACATTTCCAGCTATTATGGAGATCTTGATCCATTATATATCTTGATCCATTATGAAGATCATGATCCTTTGTATATCTTCATCATGGAGATTCTGATCTATGTGTATTGTACGTGGCGATGACCACTTATGTGATATTTTTTCTGATGCCTATTCATGGCCATTGTACTCTTATGTATCTAGGACTGCTATATGTATTTTCAGTTATGTACAGAGTTGTATCATTGTACTATGTTGATTGGGTGGTTGGTCTTCCATTTGGGATCCTTCATGACTCCACTTCTGGGATGGACTTATAATTTATTTCAGCCATCGTATGACCCCTTTGACCTCACACATTAGGGGGCATCTGTTATAGCTAATTTTACCACTCTAGGTGAATCACACTTGTATGGCCTTACCCTGTCCCTCTACAGACTCCTTAGACCCCTTGGACCATTTTTTGTCCTTTGATGTTTCCTTTACCATCCCTAAAAACATGTGAAAATTAATACACGTGTCTTTTAAACCCCTAATCGTGTATATACGCGGGTTTGACCCCTAAAACCATGTACATCAGGATGTGTGCATAATCCAAATCCTTTTGGAGTTTTCCTTGACATGGATCCGACTCACTTGATTCCTGGCCTTCCATATGCCTTGAGATCGCTCGGATTTGACCTTTCATTACCCCTTTGAAAAGATATATAAGGAACTCTTTAGTAAATTGAAGGCATATGAGAGAATTGAGAGCAAAGAAACTATAGTCCATTGTTGCCGGAACTTGTGCTTGAGTCTGCATCCATTTTTCCCTTGGAGCACTTTTGTGTTCTTCCCAATCTTGCCTTTTGCTTGTGAGCTTGCTATCAAGAGATGGAGGATTGAGGTGGTGGAGGCCCAAGTGGGGGATTCAGTTTCTCTGATTCGCAGACGTGCCGACAGAGGTTGTATCCATTGTAATATTTGATTTTATATTAATAGAAATATCTTTTCCTGTCCAATAATGTATGTTTGAATGAATATTTTATCCATGTATGATTTCAAATGCTTATACATTGTTGATTATATATGCTATAATAGATCTAACACCGATATATATAGTATGCTTGTCTTGTTTACTTGTTGTTGAAGAAGTGATTTATCAATTCAAGCTGAAGTTGGAAAGCTCAACGGGGATCTACTTCAACCTTCTGGAATAAGGTACGAGGTCTGATCCTTTAGTGTTAGATATTTAATTTCTATTGCATATTGGAAAGGATTGATTTCTGGAGTCAAGCTGTCTGTTGTGGTACCCCAAGCCATAGGAATTTCTCTCCGTAACACATGGGCAATTGAGTCTTCTCACACACATAACTGCCTTGATAGTTTTTTTCCATCAGATGAAGCTATTATTGAGGCTATGTCTGGGGTTGAGCCACCTTGGGAAGAGTTGCATCACAAATCTTACTTTCTTCCTGAGCTTGACCGTTTGGAGTGTGAATACTTTAGGGAGATTCTTAGTGAGAGAATTGGTAGTCCTATGGTTCCATTAAGCTCTTCTAGTTTGATGGCTGATGGAAACATGGCAAATATATCCCCTGCCATTCCTATCAATATCTCTCATGATCCTGGCAAGATTGAGAATGTCTATATTGGGGCAGAATGTTCACATGCTGAGATTCACGAGTATACCGAGTTGTTCAAAGAATTTCGTGATGTATTTGCTTGGTCATACATGAAAATGCCAGGTATAGACCCTCGCATTGTTGAGCATAAAGTTAAAACTTATCCTAATGCTAATCCTGTTCGACAATGCTTGCGCGCGGTGAATTCTAGAAAAGCACCTGCGATTAAGGCTGAGATAGAAAAGCTGTTTAATGTCATTTTTATCTATCCCATTTCATTGACGGAGTGGATTTCAAACCCCATTCCGATTGATAAGAAGTAGGGAACGATCCGTATATGCACTAATTTCCATGACTTGAATCATGCCTGTCCTAAGGATAATTTTCCCACACCATTTATTGATCAAATTTTGGATGAGTGTGTAGGAAGCGAAGTATTTTCCTTTATGGATGGATTTTCCAATTACAATCAAATACAAATCAAACCTAAGGACCAACATAAGGATGCCTTTATTTGTCCTTGGGGTACCTTTGCATATCAGAAAATGCCTTTCGGCCTTAAAAACATTGGAGCCACTTTTCAGCAGGCTATGACCTTGATCTTCCATGATCTCAAATCAATTATTGAAGTCTTTTTGGATGACCTTGCTGCTCATTCTCGTCAAAGGATGTGTCATTCCTACCATTTGAGATTAGTGTTCGAAAGGTACCGCCATTACTTGGTCAGGTTAAATCCTCATAAATGCATCTTTTGTGTGAAGTCTGGTCACTTATTAGGGTTCATTGTCTCCAAGGAGGGTATAAGAGTCGACCCTTTGAAGGTTGAGGCAATAATTCAATTGTCTCCCACGAGAAACATTAGACATCTTCAATGTTTGCAAGGCATGGCAAATTTCTTGCGGAGATTTGTAGTTAACTTTGCCAATTTTACTAAAGGATTTATGCATCTTTTGAAGAAGAACACTACCTTTTGCTAGGATGAACGAGCCTAGGAGTCCTTTGATGCGCTTAAGCGAGCCTTAGCATCAGTCCCGATGATTAGTCCACCCAACTATAGCCATGAATTTTTACTTTATGTGGTCGTGTCCATGGAGACGATTGGTATGGTTTTGGTTCAAGAGGATGAAGAGCTCCAGGAGCATGTCATATATTATTTGAGCCGAAACCTTATATATGCAGAGATCCGTTGTTCCCATATGGAGAAACTTGCCTTAGCTACCGTTCATGCGGTTCAAAGATTGAGACGCTATATTCTCCTTCGCCAGACCTTAGTGGTAGCCCATGTCAATCCATTTCAGTTCGTCCTCACTAGAAGGATGATAGGGGGAAAGTATAATAAGTGGATTGTCATCTTGTAAGAATTCGATCTCAAGTTTGTTTAGGAAAAATCAAAGAAATAGTTGATTTTTGCAGAGCTTATATCTGATTTCCCAAGCGAGGAGGAGGAGGAAGTTTGTGAAGATACGTTTGTCGATGAGCACATTTTCCTGATCTCAACTTTGGATCCATGGTATGGGGATATTATCATATATTTACAAACATTGAAGGTCCCTACTCACCTTTCACGGGATGAATGACGATGATTACGTCACGTATCCAAGAATTACCTCATAGTGGATAACACATTATACCACCATGGGGTAGATTCCATTTTACGTCATTGTTTAACTCATGATGAGGTTGAGCTTGTGCTGAATGATTTCCATGGAGACGCATGTGGTGGTCATTTATCTGGGCTTTCTACAGCCCAAAAATATTGAGAGCGGGTTATTTCTATCTGTCGATCTTTAAATATTGTGTTAATGCGGTCAAGAAGGGCCACCCTTGCCAGGTGTTTGCACGTAATATGCGCTCACATCCTATCCCATTACATATGATTATCACCGTCGATACTTTCACTAAGTGGGGGCTTGATTTCATGTTAGGGTACACAGGGTACTCCCAAAGGATCGAACACCAAGAACAACCGCTTCACACAAACAGATCACAGATCAATACACCAATGTTTGTCACATGGTTAAAACCATCAAGAGGGAAACAGCCCATGGCCCCAGCCAAATAGATACTTGGAGCAATTTATTATGTAAAAGAAAGAAAGTTACATGAGCTTCTCATAATCGATCAACTAGACAAGGACCCTCTATGCTCTTTAAATAGATATCATAGACCAATCGAGTGTTAAGCCACGGATCAATGGTAGGTATGATCTAAGAGAAGTTGAACCATCAGATCACTCTATATCTAGAACATATCGTGACCGTTGGATTAGAATATTTAAAAATGCATACTAATGCATACTAAAGAAACACACTTTTACCTAACGGATATATTACACAAGTTGATCTTAACTAACTCCTAAGTGTCTAAATATCCTAACACCCCCCCTTAAGAACAACTTGGGATAGGATTGAAGGATTTACAAAAGTGACACTATTAGGAGAAGGAAGGAGGCATTAGAGCCTATCCCCCCTTAAGGACACATTCCTGAACTCCTAACATAGACCGAAGTTTAGAAAACTTCGCTTCTGTAAGAGACTTGGTGAAGATGTCTGCAACTTGATCATCTGTAGGACAATAAAGCACTTCAATAACATGATCATGAACAAGATTTCTAATGAAGTGCATGTGTAGCTCAATGTGTTTAATGCGCTGATGTAGAACTAGATCTTTGGCAAGCTTGATGGCACTTTGATTGTCGCACCAAAGTGGAGTAGGCTGTTGTTGCTCGAATCCAAACTCTGAAAGGATCTGTCAAAGCCATAAAGCTTCCTAATTGGCATTAACTATAGCTCGATATTCTGCTTCTGCTGAAGAAATAGCAAGAGCTTGTTGTTTCTTACAAGCCCAAGTGACAGGTCCAGATTCCAGACTGAAAACATAACCTGCAGTAGACTTTCGATCATCAAGATCACCAGCCCAATCTGAATCAGTGAAACCAACCAACAAAGGTTTCCCCCCTGTACTATAATGAATCCCAAACTGAATTGTACCTCGAATATATTGAAGTATTCTTTTTGCTGCTTTCCAGTGACTTTCATGAGGAGTTTGCATATAACGGGCAACATGACCAACGGAAAAGGAAAGGTCAGGATGGGAATGAGTCAAGTATAAAAGACTACCAACAAGCTGACGATACAAGGTGGCATCTACTTCAGGGGAAGTACAAG